>VDFB02320432.1:0-124940 GCA_007258455.2 Sequoia sempervirens | reverse complement strand
TAATGTGTTCCAATATGAAATGACATATCACATCGACAGTTGTTGATCAAAGAGGAATAGATTTTACCCATTTTGTGAAATAATATGTCGTAGTGATTATAAAATTATGTCCAGAGGAGGAAGGTGGTGATATTTTTCCAATCAGATCCACTCCCCATACTGAGAATGGCCAAATAGGAATTTGGTCCCGAAGCTCAAAAGCAGGAGCATGAATTGAATTGCTACGTTCCTAAAATTTGTGACATCTCTTAACATACTCAAAGCAATATTTTTCCATATGTCTCTAGTAGTATCCCATGCGAACAAGTTTTTGAATTAATGATCTTCCTCCAAAATGACCTCCACGGGCACCTACATGAGCTTCTTCAAGTGCTATATGGATTTTAGAATCGTTAAGGCATCTAAGTAAAAGGTCATTGAAGGATCTTCTATATAATACGTCGGCGAGAATTATGTACTTAGTCACGAGTTTGTGAAGATGATCTTGAGTGTTCTTAGTTGTTGGCTCAAGAAAGGTACCTTTTAAATAATTAAATATCGGTGTATACCATTCACTAGAGCCTTCCATAGTTGTTGTTAATACTTCTTTGACTTTGGATTTGATTGATGGTTTCATAATTGGATGGACAATAAATGTGAAATCCTTTAAAGGATCTTGAGGCAATATAAGAGAAGCTCCACTTTCCATTGCATCTGCATGTCGATTATATTTTCGTGGGACGCTGTCAATGGTAAATGATTCAAACTTCTCTAACAAATTCATTATTTTTTTTACAAAAAGGTGCAATGCACCCATATTATTAGGTGTAAACACTTTTGATCGGAGCTATGAACCGAGAACAAGAAACCACAAGAAACAACCAAACCCACGAGTGCAAAGGCCCAAAGAAGGCACAAGTCCTACGAGCACTTTGGCCCAATGAGGGTTTGAACCCTAGTGGCCATCACTACAACCAAACGACTTGACCACCGAACCACTCTCTTATTGGCTCTAACAAATTCATTGTGAGATCCTTGTATTTTAATAATTTGTCATGCTTTGCTTGATATGTAATATTTTGAAATCCTAAAGCTAAAATAGCATGCAAACTAGCAATTAATGCCTCATATTCTACCGTGTTGTTGGTGAATAGGAAAGTTAATCGATAAGATAAGGGAATAGGCTTCCCTATGGGCAAGACTATTATACCCCCAGCATGAGAGCCTATTCTACACTTAGATCCATCAAAGTATAACTACTATGCTTCTTCATCTTTTTTAATAGTCCACACATTCTCATTAGGGAATGTTTCCACATTAGGTAATGCCAAGGGTGAGGGAGTGTCTGCTAAGTGGTCAATTAAGGCTTGTTCTTTAATTTCTTTTTGTGAAACAAACTTAAGGTCAAACTCTGTTAACAACATAACCCATTTAGCTAAGTGTCCTAATAAATCTATTTTACTAAAAAGATATTTTAGAGGATCAAATTTCTTCATCACATGTATTTTAGAATTTAGTAAGTAATGCCTCAATTTACTTGTAGCAAATACAAGAGCCAATTTTTTTTTTCTATTGTTGTGTATCGTTTATCATAATAATCAAAGTTTAGTTAATGTAATTAACAAGATACTCTTTACCATTTTCATCTTATTAAGCCAACAATGTTGTGAGAGCATGGACTAATGTTTTTGTGTAAAGGATGAACAGTTTGTTTGGTATAGCGAGTTGTAAAATGGGTGGAGTTGCAAGATAATCCTTCAAACTCTCAAAATCTTGTTTACAATCCTTGTCCCAATCAAAGTGCATAGGTAATGTTTGATCGACTAAACATGCTACAAAATGATGGATAGCTTCAATTCTTTCTTGTAATGTGCACAATTGATAGATGTTTCAAGGAGGTGGCATGTTAACAATAACATCAATTTTCTTCATGTCCACCTCAATACCTTTGTGAGATACAATAAACCCTAGAAGTTTTCCACTATCTACACCAAAGACACTTTTTCGAATTCAATCTCATGTATTTTTGCATTTGCTCAAAGATTTTTTAGAGGATATTTGCATTGTCTTGTCTAGTTAAATATTTGGCTAGGATGTTATCAACATAATCTTCCAAAATCTTATGTATATAATCATGAAATATTAATGTCATAGCTTGTTGATATGTTGAACCTACATTATTCAATCCAAAAGGCATCATGACCCAACAAAATTTTCGCCAAACAGTTGTAAATGATGATTTGTATTGATCTTGAGGGTTGATAAAGATTTGATTGTACCCAAAAAATCCATCCATGAATGATAACTAATCATGTCTCATAGTCGAATCTACTATCATGTCGATATTAGGAAGGGGAAAGTCATCTTTTAAAGATGCTTTATTCAAATCACAAAAATATGTGCACATCCTAATATGATTAGGATGCAACTGCAACTGCAATAATATGTACACATCCTATTATCATTAATGATTATCAGGTTTTGCAACTGCAATAATGTTTGAGATCCAAGGAGAATAATATATAGGTCTAATGAAACCAACCTTAAGGAGTTTTTTAATTTCTCCCTTAACTAACAAGGCTATCTTAGGGTTCATATTTTGTATCTTTTTTCTAACCAATTTAGCATTCCCAACAATGACTATGTTGTGTGTCACTATCTTAGCATCAATTCTTGGCATATCCAAATAATTCCAAGCAAAAAGCTCAAGAAAGTCGTGGATTCAAATTATGTGATCTTCTTGTTCTTCATCATCAAGGTAATTTACTATCTTAATTACTTTATCCTTATCATTTATATCCATTGGTATGTCAATTGTATCTCCCAAAGGAAGTGCACTTGGTTTTGGAAATTTAGGGTTGTATTCTTCTTTACTCGTATCCATCACATTACTTTCCTTTTCTACATCTTTTTGTTTGGTGCTAATCATAGCACATGTAACCTTTTTATTTTGAGGAGGGGTAGATGGTTTGTCATAAACTCCTAGAATTTGCTTCAAGGCTTCATCATCTTCAAAGTATTCCCATGATGGTTCAAAATTCATGTCAAGCAATTCAAGATGTTTCAAGGTGAAATTGATTTTAGGTTTACACATTATGGTTTTGATGTTTAACGAAGTTCTTTTACTTACTTTTGTTATCTTAGAAGGGCAGTATCCCAAACCATTTTTTGTTTCTTGCGTGTTAGGTTCCATAGGAACATGGATGCCTTGTTCTTTCTTTCCACATCCTTTTTTACTATAACCCAATTGCTTCATAAGTTCAAAACCTCTCCCATAAATTCTTTTCATTTCTTTCAAGTTTGGCGGTTGTTGATAATCTATCTCATCAAAGTTTGTTGTGTATCTTGTGTCTTCTTCAAGGGTGGATGAGGTAGATGTTTGTGAGTGTTCTTCCGAGTTTTGCATTGACATAACCATTGGTTGCTTTTTTTCTTCTTTTTTGTGATTATGTATTCTCCCATAAACGAGGGTGTGAACTCCAAGGAACCCCAATCATCGTCTAATAACTTTGACACTTTTCTATTTCTTGTTTGTCATCTTCCATAGGACATATGTTCGATGTTGGAATCAATGTTTTTAGAGGACTTGTCGGTCCTTTTTCAATTTGCAGAAAACTTTTAGGTTCAGGGTCTATTTCAATTTGATATACCTTATTGTTGTAGACATACTTCATTATACAATGAAGGGTTGAAGGAACTGCATGCATTTCATGAATCCAAGGTCACCCTAAAAGAAGATTATACAAAAGATTATTGGGCATTACATGAATAGGGGTCCACAAGGTTGTGTTGATGGTCAAAATAGCACAACAACATTAAAAAAAATATCTCTATCCTATTTCTCCTGAAAAAGAAAGATAACATAAAGTAATCTATCTTCCAAGGTCCTGGTAGTTGGTTCTCAACTATGCTGATGTTACTCAATGGCCAATGCAACTGTAATACTCAAGGGGCCTACTGGTATAAAGGAATACAAACTACATATCAATTAACCTATGTTTGGGGGGTATAAATAAATAGAGAAAGATAGATCAGGGCTTCAAAACAACAAAATATGAATAAAACATCTTCACATCTAGGCATGTACCTTAACAATGAGTGTTTCTTCAACTAACCAAAACCATAACATGATGCAATCCATAGCATAGCCTACACCATTGCATACATTCATAGTGTTAATTCAACAATCACAACCATTCATCAAAACTTTACTTCAAGATCAAAACATATCACCCACTCATCGCTAAAATCAAATCAAATAGACATAAATGAATTTCATTCATAGACAATTCAATGAAATAATCTTAGATCCGGTTTTCCCCTATTGTTTTGAATCAAATAGAAAAAAATTATGCACAACATTCACTGACATATGGATGATTATAAGTCATTAACATTATCATTCAAGTCCAAACTTGACAATACATGAAACTGTATAAAACTATAAAATTATCTAAGTACAATAGAGTTTTCAAAGTATCTTGCTTAAAGCTTATAAAATCCTAATACTATAACAATACTATCTGCTATCTCATCAAGTTGCTAATCCTTCTTCAATTAGCTGAACTTTACAAAATGGAGCTCAAAATTACATATAGGGAGGCTATGCACTAATTTCTTTCAATCAAAAACTAAGATCCACTAATCAAGGAATCAAAATCGCATGAAGTGGTTGATCTTCAGTTCAATGGTTGATAGCCCTATTGTCCAAAATCTGATGCCCAAGGAGGATGGTAGAACTACTGGATGATATCTGCAGTTCAACCCATGTCATAACCCTGCAAAGTAGGAGAGAAAAGAGGAAGTTATCCACCAAGAACAAAACATTTTACTGCTAGCTCATTCCTATGTTGCTTGATCATAGAGATATTCATCATAGATGGTGAATACTTGTTGAAGAATGTCCTCATCAAGTCCATCTACCCAATTAACTTCAAACTTGATTCTTTTTAACTCTGCTGAGGCGAATTATTGAATATCTTTCAATTTGATCAACTCCCTCCTAGCAGCTTTCACCGAATCATATTTGATGTCCATGAGTCTATCCAACAACAAGTCTTCACCATCATCTTCTTTCTACATCACTTCCTCAAATCTATTGCTCCATTTCTCCTTCAATTCATCTAGAGGAAGACTAAGTTCTTTGACCGGGATATCCACATTGAGAAAAATAGAAATCACCACCTCCAATTCATCAATATGTTCATTCAAGTCTTTACTAGCTTCTTGAACTTCATTTTTATGCTCATAGATGAATTTGGATCTAAACATGATTATGCTCAATGTCTTCTCAATAAAATCTGCATTATCATCATCAAGGATTGATTGCTCCAAAAGAGTTGACTTGGGCACCTTGTTGATGTCCTTTAATTTATTAACATGTTCTCTATATTCCTCATCTTGTTTTTCCAAGACTTCAGCATGTTGATTCATTTCTTCTACTAATTCTAGTCCACCATTGGGATTGCACATTCAACAAAAATCTCACCTGCATCTGTGAGCTTAGTGGAATAGAGGACCCTGGACTTTTTCTTGGGTCTCTCCTTCTCTATCTCCTTTGTCATTTCATCCCAATTCAGAGGCTGAGGTAAAACTATCTGCTTTCTCTCAAGATCTAATTTCAGCCATGTTGGAGCAGCAAGAGTGGCGACCATTTGTGTGGGAGAAGAGGCAATAGTGAAAGAAGAAAGAGGTTGCAATATGGTGGTCCTAGGTTGAGAATCAACCTCTTGTACATGTTGTTGTACCCTTTTTGCAACTTCTTGTGCCAACCTTTCAACTTATTTTTTATCCTTTTTCTCCTACTTTTTAGCTTCTAACTCCCTTTTCAAACGTTCTTCTTCCAACTTCTTCTCCTCATACATTTAGTCTCTTTGTTTTTCAAGCTCCTTAACTTTATTCCAGGCTTCATTAGACCTTTGTTCATACTTGGCAAGCTCTTGAGCCTCCCTTTTCCTTTCTAGGATTTCTTCCTCTTCTTTCCTTGTGGGGGCTTCCTCAACAACCTTAAATTTAGCCTCAAGGGCTTCCCTTTCCCTTCTTTGTTGAGCTTTCTCCTCTTCCAGCTCATGGATCTTCTGTATCATAGCCAATCTATCTTTCTCTTCTTTGGTCTTCAATTCATGTTCCTTTTGCTACTGCAGCAAGTCCTCCTTTTATTTTTTCTTCCTTGCATTTTCCTCCCTAGCCTTGGCATCAAACTCTTGTTTCTTAGCAAGTGCCTCAACTTGCGCTTTGGCCTTTGTTTCCTATTTACCTTCTTCAAAAAAATTCCACTGATCCTCCGAGGTGAGGACATATTCTTCATCAACACTCTTAACATTTCTTGTATACATAGCTTTCAAAGGCTCATCATCTGATTGTGTAGCCTATGAATCAAAATTGATATCATGAACTCCAATCTCATGTTCCCTCCCTTTCAATGATTTAATTTCCTTGTGAAGGGTTCTAGTAGGAATTTCATCAATTGGTTGCTCTATAAGAGGAGGTTGAGTTGATGTTTCACCTTCAAAATTTGTTGAAATACTAGGTTCTGTTGTGGCCTCTTCTCCATCATCTTTAGGAACATCCTAAGTAGGAATTGCAGGCTCAAGCTCCTCTCCAGAATTGGGAGGGAAGAACTCCAATGGCTCCTTAGGAGTTTTCTTTCTTTTTGTTCTTTTGTATCCTTGAGTGGTACTTGCAACCTTTCTCTTTTAAGAGGTATGAACCTCTGGCTCCTTAATTCTCATGACCATCCACTAGATACTTCTATCCAAGACCAGCCTTCCAATCTGTTTGATATTAATGGATTCATTTGCATCCCAATCCACTGGATCCAAGTCTTTAATACCTATTTTCTCAACATCATATTGGGGATCCAAGGTTACCACATCATCTAACAAAGTATCAGAAATATCCTCCTTCACCTCATATTCAACCATGAGTGGAATGGGAAATCTTTCATAATTTCTTCTTCTCAGATCATACTCATCCTGCAGATCTATCCCAAAATCTTCCAGCAGATTGAAATGTTTATAAAAAATAGTAAGAAGCAAACCCCACATCTTGTGCTTGGGATCAAAATACTTCCTAGAGGTATACAATCCCAACCTCAAATGGATCAACTCATCACAAATTACCTTGGCTGCCACATTGTGTGCATAGCTATACTCACCCAATTTCATGGTGAATTTGTGACAACCCGTCTTATGCTTTCTAGAAAATTTGAGATTAACTGTTATAGCTTGATAAATGAAATCCATCAAGATTATTTTGTTGTTGCAACACTTGGGCAGTAGATGAGGGTGGCCATCAAAACCAACCAACCTAAAATAAGTGAACTTAGGGTATTGGATTACCAATGTCCCCATTCTGCAATAAATGCCATGGCATCTCTGCTCAACGTATATCTTGCATCTCTTGTTAGTTGGTTAATGATAACATATGGGAATGCATCATTAACTCTTCTATAGTGTGACTCAGAAGTCTGTAAGGTCAGCTGGTCATAGTGATGCCATAAATTTTTCTATCTAGGGCCTTCTCTCAATATCCCAACTACATTCAAACAAGGAAAGATCCATCTTCTTGCAGCTGCATATATGACATAGGAAGTCATGAAGAAGCATTTTGTCTCCCTCACTTTGAACATCTAATTGTGTGGCCACTCTGACAAGATCATTGGTCAATCAAACTATTGTCTGCCATCCATAATGGTTTGAATGAATGGGAACATTCATTCCGTGAACTGTGAGGAATTCATTTTTCCAAATACTATGGAGAGCATCATAATTATATCACTAATCTCCTTGGTGAAATCTAATCTCTTGGGCTGATTAGGGAGTTTGGCTAGGGATTTCTTCTCCACTCTCATCCAATGTTTGTTCATATGAGTCCTGCTAGCCTCCTTCTTGTTGCTATATAATTGCAGGGCTTCTGCCTCATAGAGTTGCTTGGGGCTCTGTGGGGTAGGTGCATTGAACATGAACCTTATCATCTATGGTGTTAGATCAATTATGATATTCCCCTGCAAGTACACACATTTTTTGGTAGTAGGATTGTAGACTCTAGCTGCAATAAGTATCAATTCTAGAAACTGGGCTGATAGAGGAAAGAGGGCAACATGTGCCAATCCAAATTGTACAATTCTTTGTGTTCTCCCTATTACATCCTCACTAAAGGTTTCTTCATGCAACTCCTCATAGTTGAATGGGCCCAAGTTTGTGGCTGTGATGTCTGCCCAATCAGAATCCACCTTGCTAGCTATAATAGTAGGATTCTAGTGCTTATACCTCAAGGTATAGGGGGGTTGTTCCACCTTTATCTTCTTAGGCTTGGTTCCTTAGCTTGAACTCTCTACAGGTTGGATTCTTTGAGAAGCCTCCTCTAATGCTCCTAACATCTCCTATTTCTGTAATAAAACCTTGGATTAGATGAAAAAAGGGATGAAAATCATTACATCATCAATACCTCTCCACTCCCTCGAGATAACTCTTTATACTTAGTTAGATTTCATATTCATCATAAGCGAATTCAAAGAAGAATCAAGAATAAGAAAACATTTAACAAAGGCGAGATTGGGACCGGAACCAGAACGAAACCGGAATTGAGACTAGAATGAAAACCGAACCCAAAACCAATCAATAGTTTCAAGTTCATCCCCCACTTTGGTTCCGATTTTTCCAAAGGAAAGGATGAAGATCAGAGTCAACGATCATCGGAAGTGGGATCATTTTTGGAATTAACTCCCATGCAAAAAATTATGGGACAAGTTCTTTCTCAGGTTCGCTTCCACCAGTTTACCATTCAAATGAAACAATTTCTTAAAGGCATGGTCACATGAGCTTTAGGACTTGGGTCACGTGGGATCATAAGGGAAATTCAACTAAAGGACCTTAACCTCACCCTTTAGTAAAATAAAGACCAAATTTAACTCTAAGGGCTTGACATTGTAAAGGTCGTCGCATAAACCCTAGTTTGCACCACATGTTGAATCAAATAATTAGGGCATCAAGAACCCGACATGAAAATTACTAAACCAACACGAGAATAAGATCAAAGGGGTCACTAAATATATTTCAAAGCATTTAAAGCACAGAGGAAACCATTAAATGGAACACTAGTTAGAAACTAGGGCACAACAGAACAAACCTACCACGAAAACAACAATAGAATGACAAAAGAAACAAATAGAAAGGTAGAAAAAGAAAAATAGAAAAGGACAAAATGAAACCAAAAAAATGCACATAGGAACGAGTGAAGATTCACAGGAAAGGTCCCGTAAACGTGCAAGAACACCATGAACATGAACATGAAAATAAAATAGAAAACAAAATGGGAAAAGAATGGGAAAGAACCCTCCCTTGAAACACCCACAAGAAAGGTTGAAACTGGATAAAAATCCACTCACCAACACACCTCCGCAATAAAATCATGCTCCTCCTGAAGTTACCTTGGCTCTGGTTCGCTAAAACAACTTATATAATAAAGATAATGAGCCAGTTAACCTTGATTTAGTTTTAAAAAGCATTTTGCATGTGTGAGGTGGCTGCAATTAATACAATAAATGTGGTTGATCGGGAGCATAACCAAAACTGTGAATGAGTAATCAACCAATGTGGAAATCAAAGGTAGGGCAGACGCGAACGTAGAGCCGAAACAAAATAAGAAACTTTATCCAAGTCTCTTATCCAACTCCAGACCCAGTTCCGGTCCTACGGCAAGGACAAACAATAAAGGGAAATGAGGGTGGAATCAGGACCAAAACCAGACCCAAAATTTTACAAATTCCCAGGTTCAGTTCTAATTCCGGTTCTTCTCCTGACAAAGGAACAAAACACCAAGACAACGACAAAAGAAATGATGGGAAGCGGGATCGAGACCGGAATGAAAATTAGGCCCGACCGAGACACCAATGACAAAAAAATGAGAAGCAAGCAAGCAGGAGTGGGATTGGAATGAAAACTAGATTCAAAACTTTTACAAAGTTCCAAGTTCAACTCCAATTCCAGTTCTGCTTCTTCCAACGCAAAAACAAAACACAAGGAAACAAGAACCAACTCAAGGGAGAAACAAACCTAAGAGTGTGAGACAATGAAAAGAAACAACGAGACAAGGGTGGGGCCAGAACCAGAAACAAATCCAGACTTGGAACCTTCAAAATTTCTAAGTCTAGTTTCCATTCTGACTCTGCTTCTGCTAGACCAAAAGAAGCAAGGACTTAGGAGGAAAAGAACAACTCCTAAGACCCAAACAAAACAGCAAGGACAAAATAAAAAACACAATGAATCACACCCAATGGTTGTTTTCCTATGTTATCAAATCCATGAATTGACAAGGAATCAAGTTGAATTTTTTACTTATCCACACCAAGTTTATCCAAAAGTGTGATACTACACACATTAGGAGGGGAACCATTGTCAACAAGGGTTCTCTGTCATAACCCAATTTTATTCCATATTTATTATAATACGGTAAATTGAATTATTGAATAAATTCAATTAATTATTAAATGGAGATTTTGGAATATTCAAAAATTGAATGAAAGAAGTTGACTAATGTTGACTTTGTGAACTTTTGAAAATTATTTTATATGTTACCAAGAATTGAACGTTACTGATCAATTTGCAAGTGCAAGTGTGTGTAGTTGCAAGGTGATAAGTTAAAGGATGAGAACATGGTTGAAGTAGGATTGTTTAGCTAGATCGAATGGTAAACTAGTTGGAATCTAGGTGCACACACCACAAATGGCATGATGACTTGCATTTAAATTAATTTGCATATATAAGAGAATGAAATTACCTGACTCGAATTGTCTCTGTTATTAAAATTAATGGCTTGTTGATTAAATTGTCTACTTAAACTCTATGTTTGAAAGAAAAAAAAAGTGAATATTAAAAAACATGATCAAAAGAAAAGATAAGAGATTCCATTATGTGGAAAATGAGTGAAAAGAAAATTCCTTTTTAGTTTATGTAAATGGATGCTCGAGATGAAATTAAAGTTCCTTATTTTAAATAAATGATAACATATGGAACTTATGAGTCGTTCCAAACAAACAACTTATACATGAATGCATATATATAAATATATATATATATATATATATACATGATAAATATGAATGAAATCAAATAAATACATAAAGATATAAATATATACGTATATAAGTATATTTATATATTATATATACATACATATACATATATACTTACACATATTTAATTTATATCGAATTCAAATTCGATAACCTATATATTAAAATCAGACTATCTAAAAAATGAATGAAAAATCTTAAAGGTAGTCCATGATGGACGTAGTGGCCTATCACAAGTATAATGGCAATACTCAAAATAAGGGAGAGAGTGGTCAGTGGCAAGAAAATAATGCCATAATGGAAATTCTAGTGCATGCAAGATTTGTTTCCATTTTTTTATGAAGGAAAACAAGAGAAAAAAGTAGTAGTGAAGGAATTCAACGGGCTTAGGAGGGAAAAAAGCAGAGAAAAGTGCTCATAGAAGGAAAAATCTAGGGAAGAACTTTAAAGGCTTGAAATTGAGGTAAATCGATTCCCTTAGAATAAGATTTATTCTATCATCCACCGATATTTGCTAGAAGTCTTTCTTATTTCTATCGATTATTTTGATAGCACTATTAGGTGTGAAGGTATGTGACTATGTTAATGTCGGCTTGATCCGAATGGTTTTGTATGATCGACCTCCTTGAGGGGTCGCATGGCCATCGGCTTGCCTGACATGTAACCCATCTTTGTGTAGAGCCATTATTGACTAGCAATGGACCCGGGGCCAAGGTTTAAAGCCTCAACAAATCAATCATCAATTGATGTTGCACGAAAGTGTAGGTCATGTAATGGATATCAATATTATAATTTTGACGTGATTGTGTAAGCTAGCATAGAACAATCCATGAAGAGGATTGACTATCAATCCTATGGGAGGGAAAATGATACCATGTTCTTCTTTTGTTATTTGTATTACTAGTTATCAGATGGGCTGATAATGGGAGGGGAAAAACAAGTGACTAAAAAGCTTTATTTAATATGTATATTGTTAATTACCTCCTTAATCCAACCTCATTCAATAGGAACGATGGATTTTTTTAAATTGTGGACTCATTATGCCCTTGTCTAGTTCAATATAAAGGATCGACGAGCTATTTCTTGAAGTTTATTACATACATAAGTTTGCATGTTCTTATTTAAATCTGTACGATTATAAACCAGTAAGCCCATATGGGAAAATCCATATGTGATATTGGTAAATATTGTTTCATGTATGTAAGGGGTAGCTACTTTAAGAATGGCTAAAGAACGCTTGGCTTATAATCATGGGAGAAATATTTCTATCAAGAACCAGAGGTTGACTGAATATTTGCATTATATGTTTTCTTAGACTTTACACATGATTTAGTTCTTCATTACTTATCTTATTTCCAATGAATTTTCCAACATTGAGTATGTTTTGAAATGATGAATAATAGGCATTTTGTTCTGCATGAATGAAACTAGGTCAACCTAAGTTAATAATGAATATTTTATTGGCATTGTATGCTCATTTTTTTGCAAACAAAGAATGCTCTGGTGGAAATGACATAGACTTGACATAGAACTAGTTGTGTTAGCCTAAGACAACAGTATAAAATAGATGTCAATGAGTACTTTGTAAGGAAAAACAACACTTTCTATCATTAAATGTAATTGTTTAGTCTGAAACAATATTGTAAGGATGTAAACAATGATTAATCTTTTGTAAATGGCACTATTTCGTTGTTAAGTTATCTTAGTAGCTGAAAACAACCTTGCCCATTAAACTATTTAGTTGGAACCACTTGAATAGTTGAAGACAGTGAATATTCTTATGTAACAACTTGTTTTATAATTATTTAGTAGGAAATAGTACTCTATCTATTTCAATGATGAATGATCATAAGTAAACAAAAATGGTAGAGTTTTAGTTGTGAGAATGTAATATCAGTATGTGTGAAACTAATAACATAGGCTTATTTTGTTTCTTAATTTCTGACCAAAGAAAAGCCAAATGGAATATTATTTAATGATTTCAATTTGATTTAATGATTTATTTTAGAATGCATGCACAAATTTTAAACATAAGTAGGCACATATATGTGTATGCACATAGACTTTGTCTATGTACATACACATACTTGTGACATACCTTCTTTTGTTTTTAGTACATTTTTGAATGGAAAATGCTTATGATGAAAAGTAGAAAATAGTCATAAGAATGATATGGTTGATTGGTGAATTACTCTATGAATCATAAATATGATTTTTGTTTAGAGAGTAAATTAGTAATATGATTCTTCTTTTGAAAGACATTTGTGAAAGAATATTCTAATACTTGAACAAAACAGTGATGCCTTAGTTGATTGGAGCACCTCAGGGTAGATGTTGTTAGAGGGTAGATAGTTGTTATGAGATGTATAGTAGAAAGTTACCTTCCAGGATGAGTGCCGAAATGGAGTTCATAGATTATATGTTTACTTTACTAGAACCTATTTTTTGTTGTTATTGCAACACATTTATTATGCTTGGCCAAGCAATATAGTTCCTTATGTATGTATAAACTTTGTGATTTCACTCTATGCCATTCCTAACATAGATCATGCATTTTCTTTTCTAACTTATAGATAGAATTGCATGTTTATGTATGAGCACACACCAAATTCCACCTTGTAGATTGTTGTCTTGCTAAACTTTATGTGCAGGGTCGGTCATTCTTCAAGTTGAAAGAATTCTGAGGAAGTGTAAGCTTCATGGTTGGGCAGTAAAGCACTTCAACCATGTTCTTGTCTACCAGTGGAGGCGAGCATCAAAGAAGAACCTTAGTTGTTCACAAGACTATTATAGTCTATGATGTAACTTGATGTAATACATTCATGTACTTGATGGAAAATGTACAATGTAATGACTTTGAGGCCTTAGGAGCCAAGTCAAACCTAATATTGTAATTTGAATTTTGAAGTGAATATATGAATCTTTGACTCATTTTAAATGGACATTTGTAGCTATGATTGACTTTAGCCACTAGTTATTTCTTTTTAATTTGGAGTATATTCATGTATCATTTACAATAATATTAATTAAGTAATACTTTTTAATGGGTTATTACATTTGGTATCAGAGCCTAGGGATCAACTCTAGGCCTTTTGAGTCCACCATAGTTGATTAGGGGTAGTTGACCCTTGACCCAAATTTTGGATGTCCTAAGAATTGACCAAACCTAAATTGAATGCAAGAATGGGAAGGTCAAAGGCAATATGAAGGAAAGGGAAAAGTGTTAGAACCTCACATAAGAATGGCATAAAGGAAGGAAATTCCAAGATGGATGTTGAATCAAAAAATTATCGATGACGAAACTCTAGCTTAGGCTCCTACACGAATCAAGCTAGAGAGAGGCTTGAAGATTGAGGAGAAGTCAATACCTAAGATCAAAATTTTTTTTGCAATCCGAGATTGACCTCTAGGGTGTGGACCCAATGCACCCTTGTTGACTAAAGAGGAAAAGGGAGAGCATGCATGCTCAACCATCGTCTTATGTAAAGTCTGAAGTATTTACTCAGATGATGACCCAGAGGAATGTTCTCTTTTTGATACTGAGAAATTGAAATGATGTAACAAGAAGCCTATTGTAAATAAGGGTCTATTGAATCACCTTAAATATAAATAAAATCAGATATTATTTTTTGGTGTGTTCAAAGAGAGACTCTAAAATGTGTGTATTATGCATGAATGTGTATATCTTCTATATTGAGGGATGTATGCATATGAAAATTATGTGATGTATCATAAGAACATTTATTCGTAAAACCTCGTGTTGAGATGCGATAAACATGACTATGCTGCAAGATAAGTGTGGGACAACTTGGTGACCACCAGGCAAGACAAGGGTGGTACTGGTTTTGATAATGAACCAAACAAGAGTCTAGAGAAAATTCTAGAGCTTCTGAATTAGAAAGAGTCTCACATGGATCATATAGAGCAAGAATTTTGAGTGGCACATAAGGACCAAGATCACAGGAATACAAAAGGAAAGCAAGGAGGTCATGTTCTAGGGGTAGGTCCATGAGGGCGAATTGAGGAAGAGCTTGGGAAAGATCTCAAAAGAGTAGCACCACCCAAGTTCGATGCTAAGGCTATCAGAGCAAGAGCTGAGGCTTGGATTATAGAAATGGAAAAATACTTTGGGCTCTATAACCTTTGTGAACAGACTAAGGCAACATGGGCTACGTATTAGCTCTTAGGTGAAGCAATGACTTGGTGGGATAATGAGAAATTGGAATGAGATATTCAAACTGTTGAGATCACTTGGGAACTCTTCCTCCAAGATTTTAGGAAGAGATGGTTACTATAGAGTTTCTTTGATAAGTGACAGAATTTTAGAACTTAACCTACGAAAATATGATTGTGATTCAATATTGGGAAGAGTTCACCAACTTGTTGAAGTATGTGCCCCAGTACCAGGGAGATGAACGGTTTTGTATCCAAAAATTTATAATGAGACTTAGACCTCACATAGGAGTTGAAGTGGATATGTGTGAACCTCAAACCATGAATGGATTCTTCCAAAAATCCACTAACTAGGAACATAAGCTACAATAGCTATCCAATCTTTGCAACGATTCAAATTCTAAGTCACATTATGGGAAGAAGAAATTTCATAAGGGAGACAAGAGCCATTAGATCCACAATCTCAAGAGGGGAAGTGAGTCAAAAGAGAAGGGTGAAGATGGTAATGGTGGAAAGAAAAAGAAAGCAAACAAAAAGCAAGGGTAAGGATGACCATAAGCAGAAAGGCTTTAGAGAGGACAAGCCAAGAGGTTGCAAAGGGCCTCGAGATGGATGTTATACTTGTCGAGGTGATCATTATACCTTAAATTTTCCTCACTGGTCTAAGTCACAAAAGGAAGGAAGCTACCAACAGACTCAGCATCATCAGATCCACATTGCAATGGACAACAAGCAAGTAGAGTATTAGGCTTCGCCAATTCAGTTGATGGGTAAGCGCTATGGCCATATTGTCTCTATCTTAATTGAAATTGGAGCTACTGAATGTTTTATAGATCCTAGAATAATATACAAGATACCCATTAGACTTGGATACATGGAAAATTCATGGGCAATCCAGTATGGTAATCAAGTAGAGCAGAGGGTAGACACATGTCTCTTTTGTAGTGAGTTAAAACTTCCAACCTTTCAAACTTAGGTCAACTTGTATGTGGAACCCTTAGGCTCATATGATGTAATTTTGGTAATAAATTGGTTAACTAAGCATAAGGATATAGTGAACTATGAGGATAAGGTGGTCAACTATCTAGATGATTATGGAAACCCAGTTGAAGTTTTTGGAATGCAAAGACCCTTAGAGCTTAGACAGATTTCTACGATGCAGCTCAAGAAGGCTCGTCAAAAGGGGTGTGAAATTTATGTGGTGCATGTCAGTAATCTTGATAGCAAGGATCCGTATTTAGATGACTATCCTATTCTTAAGGAGTCCAAGGTGTATTCCCCAATGAACTTATGGAGTTTCCTCTGAAGTGGGAATTCAATTTTTCTATCAACCTAGTTCCAGGAGCTAAGCCTCAATCCAAGGCACCTTATCAGATGAACACAATAGAACTCTATGAGTTGAATGCCCAATTAATGGAATTGTTGGATAAGGGACTCATAAGACCCAATTTCCTCCTTGGGGAGCGCTGACTATTTTTTTCAAAAAGAACTTGGATGGAACTTTACAGCTATGTATAGATTATCAAATGTTGAACAAGGTTACCGTCAAGAACCGATATCCACTCTCGAGGATTGATGAATTGTTTGATCAAATGAAGGGAACGACAATGTTCTCCAAGAGTTATCTTAGGTCAGGGTACCATCAATTGACCTGACTAAGGAAGAAGATATTTTGAAGACTACATTTAGAACTCAATATGAACATTATGAGTTCATAGTGGTACCTTTTGGTTTGACTAATGCACCAACAACCTTTATGAACCTCATGAATAGTGTATTCAGAGACTGCTTGGATGAATTTGTTTTGATTTTTATTGACAACATTTTAGTCTACTTGAAGACTCTCAAAGAGCATGATAGACATTTGAGGATAGTTTTTCAGCGACTGAGAGAAAGGAAACTCTTTGGAAAATTGTTCAAGTGTTCATTCTATCAGGACAAAGTGCACTATTTGGGCCATATCACTTCAATTGAAGGAGTCTCCATAGACCTTAAGAAGATCAAGGAAATTATGGAATGGCCAATGCCTCAAAATGTGTTGGAACTCCATAGCTTCATGGGCTTTGCAGGATACTATAGGAATTTTGTGCAAGGGTTCTCCCAGATTGTATCTCCTATTACCTCACTCCAAATGAAGGGAACATGGTTTGAATGGACCGAGAAATATGAGAAGGCATTCAAAGTCCTTAAGGAGAGACTCATGACAACACTAGTGCTGACTATCCCTAATCCTAATGGGAGATTCATAGTAATCATAGATGGTTTAGGAGAGGGATTGTGAGTAGTATTAATGCAAGGCAGACAAGTGATAGCATATGAATGAAGGAAGCTCAAGCAGCATGAAGTGAACTATGTACCTCATGATTTAGAATTGGTGGCCATAGTTCATGCCTTACAGATGTGGAGTCATTATCTTTAGGGAAAAACATCCAAACTCAAGACAAACCACTTAGGATTGAGATACATATTTACCCAACCAAAACTTAATGCATGATAGAGAAGGTGGTTAGAATTCCTTGGCGAGTATGAATTTGGAATTGAATATATAAAAGGGAAAGAGAACAAAGTGGTTGATGCTCTTAGTAGATGAAGGCATATGGAAGCCATGATCTCAACTAGGTCTAACTTGAGACAGTAGGTAATTCAGAATCTACCAAGGGATGAGCACTATGAGAGAGTGAAGAGCACCCTAGCAATAAATCCTTCAGATCGTCAATTCGATGGCTACGAGATCAAACTAGATGGTATTTTGAGATACAAGAGAAGAATGTATATTCTTGAATTTGGAGAGTTGAGAAAGTTTTTTTTAGAAGAAGTTCACAATGCACCTTATTCAGGACACCCCAAAGTATCCAAGATGATCGCAAAGTTGAAGACTATATTTTTTGGCCTAAACTCAAGAAGGATGTAGTGGAGTACGTAGCCAGATGCTTGGAGTGCCAGCGAGTCAAGGCTAAGAATGCACATCCAACTAGGTTATTGTATCCTCATGACACACTTGAGTATAAATGGTAGGTGATTAGTGTGGATTTTGTACAGGGATTATCGTTGAGCAAGAATAAGCATGATGTTATCTTGGCCATGATTGATAAGCTAAGGTTGCACACTTTATTCTTGGAAACCTTAAGGATGGATCATTAACCCTAGCCAAAAAAATTGTACAAGATATCTTTTGCTTACATGGAGTGCTAGAGACTATCATTTCTGATAGGGACATGGATATGACCTCAAGGTTTTGGATGAACTTGAATGTTGTATTGGGGACCAAACTAAATTTTAGCTTGTCTTATCATCCTCAGACTAACAGGTAGACAGAGAGGGTGAATCAGGTAGTCGAAGACCTCCTCTGAATGTATTGTATGGACCAATAGTATAGGTAGGAAGAATATTTTCCTTTGGTGGAGTTTTCTTACAATAACTCCTATCAAACATCCTTAGGCATGGCACCATTTGAAGCCTTGTATGGGCAGAAGTGTTGTACCCCCATCAGTTGGGATAAATTGGAGGAAAGGATCATAGTAGGACCTAAAATGCTTAAGGAAATGGAAGAAAAAATGAGGTTCATTAAGATCAGATTGAAAGAGGCAACAAACCGACAAAAGAGTTACGTCGACAAGAACCAAACTCTTAGACAGTTTGCAACAAGGGATAAAGTTTTCTTGAGAGATAAACCTCATAAAAGTTTTATTTCTTTTGGAAAGTCTTCCAAGTTGGCCCCAAGATATGTGGGATCTTTTGAAGTCTTGGAAGTGATTAACCCAGTTGCTTATAGACTAGCTCTACCACCTACTGTAGCTCAACTTCATAATGTGTTTCATGTTTCCTTGCTTAAGTCATATCATCTTGATGTGACTCATGTACTTGATTGGAAATCCTTTCAGGTATAGGATCTAGGAGTTGTGCTAGTGGATCCCATTAGAATCTTGGATAGACGCAATGTTAATTTGTGGAGCAAATATATTGCTCAATTTAAGGTCCAATGGGACAAGCACTCAGAGGACAGTGGAGGATGCAGAAGAAATAGAACACTCCTTTCCACATTTGATTTCTTGAAAAAGAAACTCAATAATTTTGTTTGAATTTTTTTGGATTGAGATACTATGATATTTCATGCTTTAAAATTTTGATTTTGAAATAGACATATATTTTGTATGTGATGTTGAAATAGATATATATTTTTGATGTGATGTTTAAATAGGCATATATTTTTGATGTGATATTGAAATAGATATATATTTTTGATGTGATGTTGAAATAGACATATAATTTTGATGTGATGTTGAAATAGACATATATTTTTGATGTGATGCTAAAATAGACATATTTTTGATGTGATGTTGAAATAAACATATATTTTTGATGTGATGTTGAAATAGACATTTTTTTTTATATGATGTTGAAATATACATGAATGTTCAAAATTTGATATGATGTTCTTTTATTCGAATTACTAGACATCAAGATGATATCTCTTCCAAGAGGGGAAGGATGTCATAACCCAATTTTATTGCATATTTATTATAATGCGGTAAATTGAATTATTGAAGAAATTCAATTAAATATTAAATGGAGATTTTGGAATATTTGAAAATTGAATGAAAGAAGTTAACTGATGTTGACTTTGCAAACTTTTGAAAATTATTTTATAAGTTACCAAGAATTGAACGCTACCGATCAATTTGCAAGTGGAGGTGTGTGCAGTTGTAGGGTCATAGGTTGAAGGACAAGAACACAATTGAAGTAGGATTGTTCAGTTGGATCAAATGGTAAGTATGTTGGAATCTGGGTACACACATCACAAATGGCATGATGACTTGCATTCAAATTAATTTGCATATATAAGATAATGGAATTACCTTACTTGAATTCTCTATTATTGAAATTAATGGCTTGTAGATTAAATTGTCTACTTAAACTTTGTGTTTGAAAGAAAAAAACAAAAGTGAGTATTGAAAATAATGATCAAAAGAAAAGATAAGAGACTACATTATGTGGAAATTGAGTGAAAAGAAAATTCCTTTTTAGTTTATGTAAATGGATGCTCAAGATAAAATTAAAGTTCCTTATTTTAATTAAATGATAATAATGGAACTTATAAGTTATTCCAAACAAACAACTTATACATAAATGTATATATATAAATATATATACATGTATGTAAATAAATTTCAATACATACATATGTATATGTGTATATATATATTACATAATAAATATGAATGAAATCAAATAAATACATAAAGATATAAATATACGTATATAAGTATGGATATACATACATATACATATAAATGTACACATATTTAATTTTATATAGAATTCAAATTCGATAATTGATATATTCAAATCACACTATTTAAAAAATGAATTAAAAATCTTAAAGGTAGTCCATAATGGATGTAGTGGCTTGTCACAAGTATAATGGCGATACTCAAAATAAGGGAGAGAGTGGTGAATGACAAGAAAATAATGCCAACGGCGATGCCATAGCATGCAATATTTGTTTCCATTTTTGTATGAAGGAGAACAAGAGGAAAAAACAACAATGAAGAAATTTAACGAGCTTAGGAGGGAAAAAAGTAGAGAAAAGTGCTTGTGGAAGGAAAAATATAGGGGAAGAAATTCAAAGGCTCAAAATTGACGTAAATCAATTTCCCTTAGAATAAGATTTATTCTATTATCAAGATCGATATCTACTAGAAGTATTTCTTATTTTTGTCTATTATTTCGATAGCACTATTACGTGTGAAGGTCTGTGACTATGTTAAGGTCGGCTTGAGCCAAATGGTTGTGTATGATCAACCTCCTTGAGGGTTGGCATGGCCATCGACTTGCCTAGAATGTAACCCATTTTTGTGTAGAGTCGTTATCGACTAATAGTGGACCCAGGGTTGAGGCTTAAAGCCTCAACAAATTGGCCATCAATTGATGTCGCATGAAAGTGCAAGCCATGTAATGGCTATCGGTATTATAATTCTAATATAATTATGTAAGCTAGCATAGAACAATCCATGAAGAGGATCGACTATCGATCCTATGGGAGGGAAAATGATACCCTATTCTTCTTTTGTTATTTGTATTACTAGTTATCAGATGGGACGATAATGGGAGGGGAAAAACAAGTGACTAAAAAAAATTATTTAACTATGTATATTGTTAATTACCTTCTTAAGCCGACCTCATTCAATAGGAATGATGGATTTGTTTAAATTGTGGACTCATCATGCCCTTGTCTACTTTGATCTAAAGGATCGATGGGCTATTTCTTGAAGTTTATTATAGACATAAGTCTCCATGTTATTTAAATTTGTACGGTATATAAACCAATAAGCCCATATGGGAAATTCTAGATATGATATTGTTAAATATTATTTCATATATGTAAGGGGTAGCCGCTTTAAGAGTGACTAGAGAACACTTGGCTTATAATCATGGGAGCAAGAGTTCTGTCAAGAACTTGAGGTTGACTAAATATTTGCATTATATGTTTTCTTAGAATTTATACATGATTATGTTCTTCATTACTTATCTTGTTGCCAATGAACTTTCCAACATTGAGTATGTTTCGAAATGATGAATAATGGGCATTTTGTTTTGCATGAATGAAATTGGGTCAACCCAAGTTAATAGTGAATATTTTATTAGTATTGTATGTTCATTTCTTTGCAAATAGAGAATGCTCTGTCAAAAATGACATAGAATTGACATAAAACTAGTTTTGTTAGCCTGAGACAACAATATAACATAGATGTCAATTAATACTCTGTAGGAAAAATGACACTTTTTGTCATTAAATATAACTATTTAGTTTGAAATAGTATTGTAAAGATGTAAACAATGATTAATCTTGTGTAAATGACATTGTTTGGTTGTTAAGTTATCTTAGTAGTTGAAAACGGCCTTGCCCATTAAACTATTTAGTTGGAACAACTTGAATAGTTGAAGACAGTGAATGTTCTTATGTAACAACTTGTTTTATAACTGTTTAGTAGGAAATTATATTACTTGATCTATTTAAAATATGAAAGATCATAATTAAACAAAAATGATAGAGTTTCAATTGTGAGAATGTAATATCAGTATGTGTGAAGCTGATAACAAAGGCTTATTTTGTTTCTTAATTTCTAACAAAATAAAAGCCAAATGGAATACTATTTTATGATTGCAATCTGATTTAATGATTTATTTCAAAACGTATGGACAATTTTTAAACATAAGTAGGAACATATATGTGTATGAACATAGACTTCGTCTATGTACATACACATACTTGTGACATACCTTCTTTTGTTTTTAGTATATTTTAAAAGGAAAATGCTTAATATGATAAGTAGAAAATAGTCATAAGAATGATATGACTGATTGTTGAATTACTCTATGAATCATAAATTTTATTTTTGTTTAGAGTGTAAATTAGTATTTTGTTTCTTCTTTTGAAGACATTTGTGAAAGAATATTTTAAATACTTGAATAGAAAAATGATATCTTAGTTGACTAGAACACCTACGGGTCGATGTTGCTAGAGGGCAGATAGTTGTTAGGAGATGTATACTAGAAAGTTACCTTTCAAGATGGGTTCCAAAATGGAGTTCAAAGAGTAAAGGTTTGTTTTACCAGAACCTATTGTTTTTTGTTGTTGCAACACATTTATTACACTTAGCCAAGAAATATAGTTCATTATGTATGTATGAACTCTGTGATTTCACTCTCTACCATTCCTAACATAGATCATGCATTTTCTTTTCTAACTTGATAGAATTGCATGTTGATGTATGGGCACAAACCAAATTCCACCTTACAGATTGTTCTCTTGCTAAAATTTTCGTGCAGGGTGTGGCATTCTTCAAGTCAGAAGAATTCTGGGGAAGCATAATCTTAGTTGTTGTGCGATAAAGTGCTTCAATCATGTTCTCATCCACTAGTGGAGGTGAGCGTCAAAGAAGACCCTTAGTTTTTCACAAGACCATTATAGTATATGATGTAACTTGATGTAATACATTCATGTACTTGATGGAAAATGTAAAATGTAATGAATTTGAGGCCTTAGGAGCCAAGTCAAACCAAATATTATAATTTGCATTTTGAAGTGAATATATGAATTTTTGACTCATTTTAAATGGACATGTGTAGCTATGATTGACTTTAGCCACTAGTTATATATTTTTAATTTGGAGTATATTCATATGTCATTTACAATAATATTAATTAAGTAATAATTTTGAATGGGTTATTACATTCTCTTTATTCCTAGTCTATTGTAAATGGCTATTATCATGAAGGCATCACTTTCCTTTCTCAATTCCAAAGGAGGTAACTCATGTTGATGGAAGGAAATGTCTACATTAACTATATTCATTCCTTGTATTAGATCTGCCACATCGTTTGCATTTGTACCATGGGGAACCACTACTTGTTGTAAAGCTATTTGAAGCATAGTGTGATAATTAGGTGAATTTTGAATTAGGTCCCATAGGGATATCTTTGCAGGAGTAATTTTAAGTTGTTCAACAATATCATAACTATGCGAAGTTAAATGAGGAGCACTAGGAAAAATGGGATTAGGCAAAGGTAAAGTTGTCGGAGTTGGTTATTTTGGTTGTGGATTGTTTCTAGTGTTAGATGTATGAGAAATGGTATTATTACTTGATTGTTGCAAAACGTTGTTCTTAGGTAGGTAAAGAGTAAATTCAGGCTTGTTTTTAGGTTGAGGTTTGTGTGAAGGTGGGTAAAGGATAAGTTGAGGTTGAATCACATTAACTTATCTCGGTTTTGGTTTATCATGACAAGCCTTAGTGGATGAAACTTGTGAGATGAATTCCTCAAGGGCTTCACTAACATGTCAAATTCATTACTACTAAAAGGGTTGAGGGTTAGGTTAACTTGGAAAAAGAAATTTGACATAGTCAAATAATGATACTTTCTCCAAGTGGCTCATCAGTTTATAGGTGTTTTTGTTTTTGTTTTCTAATGAATGGAAAATGTAATCTAATATAATTGAATTATGAACTAATGCTGAAATTGAAAAATGCAAGAATCTAATTCTATCCACAATTGCAATGAATGTAAATTATGCTAATTTGAATGATTTAAATTTCACAAAATCTATGCAAATTGAAACAAAAAGATTTTAACAACAAACAAAAGCCTAAAAATAGAGTTTAAATTTTGGAAAATATAGTGCAAAATCTGCACTAGGACTAATTCGCCCAAAGGGGTGAATGAGTCCTAGTGAGGGTTTTTTTCAAAATTTTTAGAAAGTTACAACTAATTTTTATGATTTTTATGTTGTATGATCCGTAACCTAAGTGAAATTGCATATTCTATATGAATTTCAATGAAATGAGATGCAAAAATGTAAGCTATATGAACTTTCACTAATACAAAATTAGAAACCCTAGAATGCCATTTAACTAATGCAAGCAAGATCTAGGATGATAATGCACTCCAAATGAAAATTATAACGTTCTAAATGCAAGTTCACCAAAATGAAAAGTGGAAAATTGTTACTTTCTATGCTTGGGAGATAGAATAGCAATCTTCTCTCTCTCTCATTCAAGAACAAACCCTAGAGATCTCAATGCAAAGGAGAAAGAGATCTTACAATAGGGTTGTCATGGGGGATGAATGTAAATTAATGAGGGGTTCACCACCAAGTTAAGACTTGGAAAGACAAATGAAATGCAAATCAAAATGCTTAACCCTAATTCAATGCAATCCTTCATTAAATAACCTAAAAGTGCATGAAAAAAAAACAAAGAGGTGGGATCTCAAAAGTGTGTACTTGGAAACTTGAAGTAGAATTTAATAAGCTCTGAAATACTAAAAAAACTAAGAATTTGACCTACTAGGACTCATATGTCAGTTTGGGCGAATCAATCCCAAATCAGGGTTTCTACACAGGAACAGGTTTCTAGAAAAAGGGTATTTGAATCTGCAAAAATCCTGAAAAACCCCTGTAGTGGAACTCATCCACCATTTCTGGTGAATCAGTCATGTTATACTTTTTTGGGAATTCAAAGTTCATATTTGCACTTCAACACCTACTCTTTTCTCCCAAATTGATTTTTGGATCCAAATCTGTAAAAATACCTATAAAACATAATATAGACTTGATTTTCTTATGGGGGGTTTTCCTTGATCAAACCTCTAGTTTGGTAATTAAACCTTGATGGAGATATTGAAACTTGAATGTAAATGTGAACATAAGCCTTAGCCTCAAGTGTGTCTAAGAATAGGAAATCTGAAATGCAATGCAACTCTATTCTAATGTGCAAGAATGACATACATGAATGAAATATGATAATGGATGACTCACTTTGAGAGATATCTAATCACCCAAATGAGCCCTAATAATGCTTGTACCTTCCTTAGGTTAAATGTAGAGTGATAATGGAGGATGTAATCGCTTAGGAAACAAATCATTAGGCCTGGCTTGATGGCTAGTTGCATCTCCCCAACCTAGAATCCATCATAATTCACCATACACAACCATGATCAACCCTTGGCAATGTTAGATATTGAATGAAAGTGAGATTGAAGAATTGCAAAAACACTCTAATGCTACTCCAAGACTTCAAATTTGCTTGCTTTTGAAACTTAAATGCTCTTGTGAAAGAATGCTTAAAGACTTTGAATGCTTGGATCTTAAAATTGCTCTTGAAAATACTTGCTTAGATGAAAAAATGACTTAGGAGCTTGCTTATATAGGAATTAACACCTAATTTACCTTTATCCAGATCTCAAAAGCTGACATCTACCAAAAATTTGAATTAAAAAGGTGATTTTCCTGCTCAAACCCTAAAAAATCCCTAAATGGGACTCATTTGCCCAAGGTGATGAATGAGTCCTACCCTAGATTTTCAGGGTGGGTTTTTAGAATTTTTGATGATTTTTTCAGGTTTTTAGCTGAAATAAGCCTCGAAATCAAAAATAATGGGTCTTAGGGGCCTATTAATGATGATTTTAAAGGGTATTTAATGCAAGGGTGCTAAAATAGGTCCAAGTTAAGTGTGAAATTGCACTATTTTCAAGGGCATACAATTTTCTACACTACAATTGGTAAGTGCTATGAGAGGTCTTGGTGCACAAGTCAAAGAACCTAAAGTGGTAAAGAAAATTCTTAGAACTCTTTTTGATTCTTATAGTGAAAAGGTTTTTGCTATTGAGGAAGTTGGAAATTTTAATACATACACTAGAGATTAGTTGTTTGGCACACCAACTTCTTTGAAATAAGAAAAATTAGTCTGAAAAATGGTACAAAAATGGAGACTACTTTCAAGGTTGGAAAATAAAAAAAAGTTGAAGATTTAGATGGAGATGATCTTGATGATGTGGAAGCTAACTTTGTAAGAAGAATAGAAAAGGGCATTGGTAAGTACAAAGGTAAATTACCTTTTTAAATGTTTTAATTGTGGAAATATAGGTCAATATGCTTCAAGAGATGTCCAAAAAAAGTTGTGAACAAGAATAACAAGGAAAACAAAGGAAAAATTATCAAGAAAAGATATTATGTTAAAGAAGATGGTGGTATTTCTGATGATAAATCTGATTATGGAGATGTTGATGATGAAAGTTTTTTCTTAGCTTTAAAAGATGAATCTAGTTCTGGTAACTCTGAAATTTGTGTGAAGGAAAGTGTTCTAGAGAAAAAGGATAAAATTGGAGGTACTTTGGTATCTTCATTTCATGTTAGACAAGACACAAACTATTGGGTTATTGATAGTGGTTGCTCAAATCACATGACCAGAGATAAGAGTAAGTTTGTTAAACTTGAAAAATATGATGGAGGAATTATTAAATTTGGAAATGATACAAGTGCTAAGATTTTTGGAATAGGTTCAATCAATTTTGATGGAAAGAATAATACTGAAGATGTTTACTATGTTAAAGGTTTAAGGCATTACCTCTTGAATTTTTGACAAATGTGTAGCAAAGGATACAATCTTATGTTTTAGGATGATGCATGTGAGATCAAAAAATTGTTTGAGAGTATGATTGTTGTTGGAAAGAGGATAGATGGAAATATCTATCAGTTCAAGAGTGTTGATCACTGTTTTATGACTCATATTAATGACAATTGGTTATGGAACAAGAGAATGTGTCACATCAATTTTGGAAAGGACTATGATAAAAGAAGCTAACCTACCAGAAGTCTACTAAAGAGAAGCAATTCATACTGATGTTTACATACATAAAAAAGTTCAAGCAAGAGCTAACAACACAAAGACTCCCTATGATTTGTGGTATGGAAGGATTCCTATTGTCAAGTACTTTAGAGTGTTTGGAAGAAAATGCTATATCAGAAGAGATGATGAAAACTTAGGAAAGTTTGATGCAAGGTTTGATGAAGGTATTTTCCTTGGATATTCTACTAAAATAAAAGCTTACAAATGTTACAAAAAAAGGATAAGAAAGATTTTTGAAATTGCAAGTGTCAAGGTTGATGAAGATTTGAGGAATTTACTGGTAATAGATGGATGTGAAGTATGCTTTCTTGAATGGATAATTGGAAGAAGAAGTTTGCATGGAACAACCAAAAGGATTTTAGTTGTTAGATAAACCTCATGTGGTCTACAAATTGAAGAATGCATTGTATGGGTTGAAGCAATCTCCCAGAGCTTGGTATGCAAGGTTGGACAAATATTTGATACAACAAGGATTCAATAAGGGCACCACAGATAGTAATATCTACTTTAAAGTTGAGGAATATCAAATCTTGATAGTGGTTGTGTATGCTAATGACATAATTTTTGGAAGCAATGAAGCTATGTGTAGGAAGTTTGCAGAAGAGATGCAAAAAGAGTTTGAGATGTCTATGTTTTGGGAGATGAATTTCTTCCTTGGGATTCAAATCAATCAAATAGGTAAAGGCATATTCATTTCACAATCAAAGTATGTTAAAGAAATGTTGAAGAATTTTGGAATGGAAGAATCCAAATCAATATGTACTCCTATGGTTACTGGTTACAAATTGAGTAAGGATGATGAATCCCCTAAGGATGATTAGAGCAATTATAGATATATGATTGGTGGACTACTATACCTAACTGATACTAGATTAGATATCATGCATGCAGTTTGTTTTGTGGTCAAATTTCAACAAGATCCTAAAGAGACACATGTTGCAGTAGTGAAGAGGATATTCAAATATTTGAAGGGTACTCTGGATTATGGTTTGTGGTATCCTAAGGATACTAATTTCACATTGAGTGTTTACACATATGCAGATTGGTCTATTTGTGTGGGTGATAGGAAAAGTAAAAGTGGTGTTGCATTCTTTCTTGGATGTAGATTGTATCATGGATAAGTAAGAAATAATATTCTATTTCTTTATCTACTAGAAAGGTTAAGTATATTGCAACATCTTGTTGCACACAAGTATTATGTATGAGACAAACATTGAAGGATATCAAAGTGGTGTATGATGAGCCTATAGATTTCTGTGTTTTGTGATAATACAAGTGCAATCAACATTTCAAAGAATCTAGTGATACATTCAAGAACAAAGCATCTATCAATTAGGTATCACTTTTTCAGATAGAAGGTTATGTAGAATTAAGAGAAGCTTGAATATGTACCTACAAAGGATCAAATTGCTAACATATTTACTAAGGCTCTTCTTAAGGATACTTTTGAGTATCTTTGGGAGAAGTTGGGGGTTATTGCCCCTCCTTTGAACTAGATGTATATGGAGATATATCAGTCTAGTGGATATATGGATTTATTCCTTTTTTGAACTAATGTCGGTGGCTACCTCTTAGGGGGACTAGGTAGTGATATTGTTTCCATATGGAATATATGTTGCTAAGTTGTTTGGTGTATACTTCTAAGGGGGAGTAATAAGGGTAGTTGCAAGTATCTTGGTTCTATGTCAAAGGGGGAGAAAAATGAAAAATATTGTCCTTTTCCATTGATGTCAAAGGGAGAGAAAGAGATTCATGTGAAAATTTTTGTTTATACAAAGAGAGAGAGAGAGATGTCATATGAAAGAGAAAAATTTGATTAGGGGAGAGATAGAGATACTTTTGCAAGTATGTTGTGTATGTTTCCTTTGATGTTTTTTCACATCTTGTGTTTCCATCAATGACAAAGGGGGAGATTGTTGTGAGTATGAAGGTGTTGTCACTGATGTCAACAAGCTTGTGTTGTCATTAGTGATAGTTATGTATTGATTGAGAGATGATGTTGCTTTGATTAGGTGCATTATGTCTTCATCAATTAAGTTACTGGTGTTAACCTATGGTGTCACTTTGATAAGCTTATGTTCATGATTGTTGTAGTGGTAAAGATGTCAAGGATATTGAGAAAATTGATAAAATAAGGTGTTTTAGTTTTTCTTTTCATTTATTTTGGGTTGAATATTTGCTTGTTTGATTTAGATATGTTGGATAGAGGTGTTCATAGTTTATATATCCAAAATTTTGGCTTCTGAATCAATGGTTAGAGGAAGTTATGTTCACCAACTTGTGTGACCTAATTTAGTGTTGCTTACAGAGGTGTCTAGGAGAAATATTCTTGCTCCATGTTTCTTTGCAATTGTTCTTCAACTCTTGAAATTTTTGAAGGTATGTTGATGGTGTTGATATCTTTCTTGTGTCAAGAATATTTATGGTCTTGTGCTTTGAAAGATGGATTTTAGAGTTGTAGTGTTTGGCAGTGTAGTCTAAATGTACAGTACATTTTGGACGTGCAAATTGTTTCAAAGGAGTTTGATGGATTTCATGATGGTAGAGGAATATTTGAGATAGTGATGGAAGTGTGGTGTGTGGTTTGCAAGTCACCTTTAGATTTGAGGAAGTGTGTAGTTTAAATTTTAATGGTGTTTGTACAGGTAACGATCAACTTGGTATTTACACTACATTCAAAGATGTTTGAGCATTAATGAAAGTGTAGTGTGGTATGTGAATTAATTTGGGTCCCAAGTAAGTTTTGTATTGGTCCAATTTTGTTCCTATCCATTGTGGGAATGCTTAGTGCCAACCTATTTTGAATTTGTAAAGTAGTTGAATTGAAGATGGTTTGTAGGTTGCGTGTGGTACAAATGCAAGGTGAATTGATGCGAGATGAGGTTTGGAATAGAGATTAGTGTTGTGATGTGAAATTAGGTGTTGAGGTGTGAAATTTAGTGCAATCTATAATGCAAGATTGTTGAATGTATTGAGTTGAGGTATCTTTATCTCTTGAAGACTCCAAGTGTTGTTGAAGTTGTTGTGGTGGATTCTATGTTGCATTGAGATCATGTTCTTTGTGTAACATTCTATCTTCTTTCTTCTTTCTATTATGACAGTGAGCCTTTCTAGATAGTGCATCCTATTCTAGCAGTGAGCCTCTTTGTATCAGTTTTGTAATTACTTATATTATGAGTTAATCCTCACCATGGTTTTTCCCTTATAGGGTTTTCCACGTAAATCTAGTTCTCTCTTGTGTAAGGTGTTGGTTGTTTTCAATTTATGTTATTTTATTTTCATGTTTAAACACTATAACAAATTAAGGGTTTAATGAATACATACAGATCTTATTATTGTTAAGGGTTTAATGCTTTAATTTGATGCAACTGATTCACCCCCCCTTAGTTGTCTTGTTCATTTAACATTGTTCTCCTTTTATGTTTGCTCCTCAACATCAACATCAATGAGAGGACCTTCACCACATGTTTTCTCAGGGCCTTTACTCCTTTCAGGTGGGTCTTCTCAACTTCCACCACCACTTGGTAATGATGTGCTCAATGGGGAGGTGGTGTTGATACAATGGAGGATGCACTTACCTAACCTATGCTAATTTATCCTCCAATTCCTTTCCTATCTTTAGGTGGAGCCTTTGCAACTTCTCCTTTCTTCTTGGAAATCCATATATGTTTTTTTAGCATTGCAACATTCCTAGCATTTAAATCCTTAGGTTCTTTGCTAGTCCAATCAGCTGGTATTAAAGGTTGTGTTTAAATTTCATTAACATAAACAAGGTCAACTAGGTTGAACTCATCATCTTCAACTCCTCTAATATCCCATCCTAATTTTAAATTGAAAATCTATCCCAAAGACATCCTCATCTATCTCCTCTTTCTCAAACTTCAGCGTCATCACCAAAATCAGCCCAATAGTCCTCCAAATGTGGCACATGATAGAAGCCATGATTGAGGTGAAGATTATTCCATACATAATTTTTGTTGTCAAATGGGAATATTTTTTCATAAGTAGAGACACTATATTTTGTAATATCCTTTCCCAAGTTGAGGGCATTTGATTGAGACTTGCATTGGTAATATCCTAGGTTGATGGGAAAATAAATATTGACCTTCCTCTTTGCAAATCTCTTGTTGACCTTCAAAATTTATCGACATAACTCTATCAAGATGAATTTTTCTTCAACATATTTGGGAAGTTTATGAGGAAAACCATCAAACCCTCTGACTCTCAAATATGTAAACTTCTAAAATTATAAGAAAAGGTTGCCATATTTAGTAAATAATTGAAAAGCCTCCAAGGGAACACTCTGGCCTGAGTCACCTTGCAACTCCTTGACTAGTCATGTAGTAAACACATCATTTACCCTTTGAAAGTTTGTATAGCTCTTCTTGAGCTAAAAATCTAGATAATAAATGTAAATGTAAATCTTCTCATCATAATCCTCCATAGGATTTAATCTTATCTAGGATCTGGTGCATGCCAACACATAGAAGAGGTAGGATGACATATAGAAAAACCTATTGCCAACAAAATTCCTCATCATATTGTGCAACTAGTCATTGATTATGGTAGCCCAATCTAGGTACTATGCTCTAACACAAATAATCTAGATGAACAAATACATCCACTCTTTGAAATCATGTCAATTCATTCTTCCCCTTACCCTATGCAATAGATCAATAATATCTGAGATTTTATCCTAGAAATATGATTTATGTAGCTTCTTTGGTAATTGGAACTTTCCTTTTCTAGGGGTTGAAAATCATTCCTTTGTAATGATGTTTCTGTAATAGCCTTTCTTCTCAAAAATTGACATTGTGATAACATGAAGTCAAATTCGGCTTACAACTCCCTTTCTAGCAACCTGAAACATCCATTAACGGTGACCTTTTCTAAAGTTATCAACAAATTACTATCTCGAGTCTGAATTTCCCAAGTTTCAAGGTTATAGCAGATTATACATTCCAAGACAAGATCTGTGTATTATATGGCCATTGGGAAAGTAGTTTCTTCCAACAAGCCACTCTCTACCAATCTTTGATTGATGGGAGCCCTATCTAGTTTGTGAATTCTTTCCCAAAACTCCCCTAGATTAATATGACCTATGCTAGTCTCCCTTATCTCTGAAAATGAACTATCCGAGCTGGAAAAATGCTCATACCTGAGATATTTGTATTTCATTTTTCCTTAGATTTCTAAAATTCAATTCAAAGAAAAACCTAATAACGCTTCCCCTTCACAAATATATTAAACTTATTTAGCCAGAAAAAATATTCGAGAAGGTTACTTACCTAGTTATTTCCAATTGAATTCTCCTTGTGAATTTTGGTCATGTCTCTACTTTTCTCTGTTGCACAAACCTCAATTCTCTCCACGAAATGAGTAATTATGCCGTGAAAGAACCTTAATCCACATACGATTAGAAATTTATTTCAACTAACTTAGCTCTAACAATATTAACTCTCTAACATGTAGGCACTTGGTGCCAATTTTGGACTTTGTAATGTACTAGATAGGATCGGGTTTGAATTTTTTTTTCATGACTGAGTTAGAGTTCAACAAAGTTTTTAAACCTTTCCTATTTCCTTATTTGAACATTATTCTCCTTTGCATAACTTTCTATCTATTAAATTTGGGCACCGACGATACTTGTAGAATTTCATCAGCATCCACTTTAGTTATGAAAACCTCCATTGGCTCTGACAAGAGTTGTCAAAAAAGTATATCGTCTCACTACCACTTTGTCTTTGCATATCTCCAACTTGCGAGGAACACTTTTGGAGAAAAAATGGGAACCCTTATGGTTCTCGAAGGGAAACTGACAACTTCATAGAAAGCTAACTTTAAGACTTGACTAGACTAACTCAAGACCAAAATACTTAACAAAGATCAGAGTCAGGAAAAGATCTAGGTTATGGAAAATTCATTGAGGGACAATAGGGTTTTGAAAACCTCGTTAATAACCAACCGATAATGAACAAAAGAATCAACTAAGTATAGAGACTCCACTTTACTAACTAGGACAAGACTTGGACTCACTCACGACTAAAAGAGGATCTTTCAGGGACTAAAAATACTAGGGGCTAGACAACAAATGCATAATGGCCCTACAATGGTCTATTCATTACCACTCACAACCTCACTTATGCTCCCATAATCACTCAATTTACCCTTGAGTGGAATTATAAAGAGACTTGATGAGATTCAAGATATAGTTAGCACATTACCTTTAACTACAAAGAAAAATATCACTTGTGAATCATATCATAATCCTCTTTCTTACAATATTTTGGCATTATCCATTTCCCATGGGTTTCGTGGCCCTGTAATTTATAATTTATAATGGTAAGGGAGATCCTGTGACACAAATTTTATCTTCCAGACTTCATATATAATGTTATTGCTTGCAAAATGAGTTTCTTGGACATTGAAATAATATGTACTAGATTTATTTTATCCATTTCCACATGGACCCATACACTCATGTGCTAAGCTAGCTAATGTCTTTGTTGAAAATTTTCATGTGAATGTTGGTATTAAATTTATAATTATTAATTTGGTTAAGTATAAACAAGAAAATAATGAAGGAATTCACAATTATGTCATAATATTTCAATCCTTGTTTGTAAAAATATAATATCAACTACTTGGTGATGAGCTATAGTAATACACTCAATCCATCTCCTATCCAAAATAATGCTATAATTCAAGAGAAAGATCAAGAACATAAATCTATAAAGATTTTTTTATGTATTTGAAACTAAATAAAAAATTTATTATGAATTAAAAGAAGGCTCTTCAATTATTTATTTTTGGTGATTTCATGATTAAATAATTAGAAAGGTGATGATATTTTAGATAATAATGGCTATACTAACTATATTGATCATTCACATGTCCTTACACATGACTTAGTTTTCTTATATGTCTTATTTTGATCTTCCTTGATACTGCTTTATGTTTTCCCCTAATGTTCATAACTAATGAGGTGGATGATAAAAATAATATTTAATGGTGCATTTTCACACTTGAGTGGTCATGAAAATTCCTTTTGTTTAATAATATTTTCTTTATTTTATGTTTTTTCTTTGTATTTCATCCCTATGGGTTTGGAATGATTAAAAGTGATAGAGTGTCTTTACAAACATTTTCATCGTGTTGACCAAAAACATAGTTTCTTTTTTCTTTTTCTTTTTATGTTTGGCCTTTTTCTTAAGCCTTATTTGGTGTGCTTCACCTTCCTTGGTTATTTTATCTTTTTGCATGATATGCTTTAGTATTTTGATTACACCTTTGATATTGTGCTTTCCCTTTATCATTTTCATATTTCTCTTTATCTCTTTGCACTCATAACACTTGCCATTGTCACACACTACTTTGTTAAGCTTTCCCACTTGGGATAATTTAATCATTCCATCTTTCAACCAAGAAAATTTATTTACTATCCCTTTGGATAAAATGATAGATATGTTATGTTACCATACTTTTACTTGATCACATCTTACTTGGTATGTTTGTCTATGTTTGTTAGTGATGAGATATTTTATGAAACTAAACTACAATACTACTTGATATCTTTGTAGCTATTAGATTTATGTTATTTTGAATATGTACATTATACACAATGTGCTTACATTAATTCTTTCAATTAAATGCTTTTTCTTTCATATGAATTTTCCTCACACTTGGGGGGGAATTCAAGGGATATCTTTTACTCCTCTTCACATGATGTTTGGTATTTATCATTTTTTTCATACACTAGGGCCAACAAAATGACATGTGTGGCCATATTATACCCCAATCTTGAAATTAAATCCATAATGTTAAAAATTATGCATCCAATTTGAAGTTGGGATCATGCATGCATTTTGTTAAAGTGGCAGACACCTCATGGGCCCTATACTAGCATTGATCTAGTACTATTTTGGATTTAAGTGTCCCTTCATGGGTCCTACATCACATTACACAAATAATGGTTAAATTTCCACATTCATCATTGGCTTTATACTAGTATTGATACTTTTTTTATTTAATTCTCCCTTTGTCGGTCGCACCACATTACAGAAATAATAAATGCCACATTCATGGATAAATGGTTAAAGTGTCCCTTCATAGGTTCTACACCATTTAAAAAATTAAAATCTTTACACCTCATATAGTTTTTTTTAATATTTGAACAGTAACACAAAATACAAAAAACATAATATGATTACAATTTTCATTATACTGATATTTTTTATAGGTTAAACTAACATTTTTTCATGTCCACACATGTGGATTTGGAGATGCAAATCTACTAATAACATGAATAAAAGTGGAACATGTCATGTATATTATATATCCTTTTTTAATTTGTTCATAATTTTAATTGTTATCTTCATTACTTTAGTATGTATCATTCCTATAATTCACATGCATACTAAAGTGGGGCAAAATATAGAGGAGAAAAAGACATACTTTACATGTTTTTCCCTACTCTTTTAAACTCAAATTGGGTCTTTTTCTAAGATAGTGTATCTTGGTACTTATTTTGATATATTTTGCTCATAAGTTAACAAAATCTAAAAGAAAGTCATTAGTGTTAATTCTTTTACCTTTAGTGTTTTAGACTTGTTATGAGTCTTACATGTTTTGTCATCCTCAACTTGATAGTAGGTGTGATTTTATCCCTTAGAATTGCATCTATTATTGCATCCTCCAAAATGAAACATATTCTTTAGTTATCTCGAATTAACCCTTTGTCCAAACTACATAATTGCTTATTAGTCTATGTACCAAAATATTTAAGTTTAGTGTCTAGGATGGCATATTTAGAGACACAACTTATAACACTAAAAAAATCACACATATTGCACATCTAGAAATCATTTGTCAAGAGAAATATTGACACATATAGTATTGTATCCACTTCATCGATAGATACTACATATAGGCATATTTCTCTGATGTCTTTTGTGTCTTCTAATCTTGTGAAATGGACAAAGAAATTTGACTTGGAGCTAAGTAAGTTTCATAGTTTAACTCTTTTAAAAAAATTCCTAATCTATACTTTTTAACATCTTCAAATATTGCAAACAAACAAATATTCACAACTATATACATTTTAATAATTAAAGAAAGATTGCAACAAGATAGACATTAATACACTAACCCAAGACAAAATTACATGTAACTGGATCCATTAACACAACAAACATTGAGAGCAAATCACTATAAAAAAATTTGTGTCAAAAATGTTAAGGCCAACAAAAATTTACTGTAGGTGTTGATTATGTAACACAAACCAAATAGGTTAACAAGTAAGGTGTTCCTTTGTAGTTGCAAAAGATGCCTTCAAAGTATATTGTAATATAAGAAGAATAATGTTTTGTTGACCATGGTTCTAGATGTTCCTCACCATAAGGAATTAACAAAGGAGGTGTTCTTGTTGAAAATCTTGTTCTATCGCGTTGGAAGGAACTTGGAATGAAGAAATAGAGGAAACTAGGGAAGGAGTGGAAGATGTATTTCCATGCGATGTATTGCATTGGCATCGGACATGTTGTTTACATTTGAATGAGTTGAAGAATTATGATAGGAAAGATTGACTAGTGATAAGAGTGTTGTGTTGGAAGATTCCTTCATGAGGACTCGTGTGGCTTTGTTTGTGTCATTTGTTCATCCCCTCTTTCATGAGGCTTTCCTTGATTAATATTTTACCCTTTTGAAATGATATGATTGTTGTATGATGAACTCTTTGTAATTGTTCTATTGACTATACGCCTTTAAATTTTATGTCCTATTTATTGTAATTTCCTTATTTCTTTTCCCAACAAAAATAAGTAGGTAGTTTTCAATTTGAAAAAATTATTTCACATCCAATTTTAAATGATTTGAAACTGACTTCTACTTAATGGATTATAAAAAAATTAGTGAATATTTCATATTTTTTTTGTTATTGTGATTTATGCAATTGTGATGGTAAGATGAAAATCAAAGATTACTAATTCTCAAAATATAGGTCAATGATGTCACGTGATAGTGTCAAATCATATCAATAAAAAATATTATTTTTGAGTAGGGAAGTGTATGTAGATAAGTAATGCATTGACTACATTTAATAATTGTATACTTGTATTTACAAAAATTATTTTTTATGTACATTTAATAACTTGAGAAATTTAAAAATATATATAATTTTATATAACTTATATGTTTTTATATGAAAAATAATAGAAATATATTTTATTTGTTAATAATTTTTTATAGTTTTCAAATTTTTATTTCAATTAATTTATAATTAGTATAAATATTTTAAATAAATATATCTAAGAATATATTTTGAATTATGTTATAACTTTTTATTATATAGATACATATATTTTATTATTATTTAAGAATTACTTTTTTTATCTACAATTTTTTTCAAAATAAATTTATATGAATCAAGATTAATTAATTAGTGATAACAGATTTCCACAATCCATGAAGATTTGTTGAAAGTGTTTTTGGTATTAGATTGTGTTTGTGGTTTTTTGCATCAATGTTTCGGATCACACTCTGTGATCCATCATCATTTTTACTCCTTATGTTCTCTCATATCCTGATGATGGATCACGAATTGTGATAAGAAATGTTCATGCAAAAAAACACAAACACAATCTAATCCAAAAATACTTTCAGCAAAATATTAATTAAAATAAGTTACAACAAAGAGTTTTTTATATGGTAATAACAATTAATAAAACTAGGCTCTTAGATATATACCAAAAGGTAGCGAATGAAAGTTTTATCAGGCCAAAGACTCTCATTGGTTATTTTTCTTAGTTTAGGATTTCTATTTTTCCTAAGTTGGTTTGTTATGTGGTTGTTTCCATTGGTTTAGAGCAAACTATTTTTTTTAGCTTCATTATGACTGCTAGTGTTTGATTCCTAGTTGTCTTTGGTATATCTCTTGGCAATGTTCTTTGTTAAGATAGGGTTTTGGGTCCCTTCAAAACCTATTTGTAAAGGGTTTTAGGGCCCCTTCAAAACTTGTCTTTGTGAGCATGATCATAACCTAAGCTAAACATGGTTGATCCACAAGAAATGAACCAAGATCTAACTAGTTAAGTCAAGCTCTCAATGAAATAGTTGAAAACATCAAACAAAGAATCCATTAATCAAGAAACTAAATAGAAATGCATAATGGAAACTAATCCAATGACTCAAACCTCATCTTATTGGGGAATTGGTGTTGTATTGATGTGGAATGTTAGTCCTTTCCCAATCCCTAGATTGAAACAAGCTTTCAAATGGATATCATTGATGAAGATATGCTAAAATGGATGCAAAAGCTAAGCTAAAATGGATATTAAATGCTAAAATGCTAATGGAGAATTCTCTAAAATTTTGTATAGTGTAATTACTCTAAATGAAAGTGGATCCTTTTCTCATAGAAATGAGGACTATTTATAGGATAAATAGTTGAATCAATGGTCAAGATTGATTTGATCAATCAATGGATGAAAATCAATAGGAGATGGCATGGATCAAGGATTTCCATCAATGGATGAGAATGCAAGTTGACAAGGATCAAGGATTTTAATCAATGGCTCTCATTGATTTGAAGAAGCACACTTCCTAAAAATTAGGAAGTTGTTACAAGATATTTCCCATTGGAGAGAGTTGGATATAAAGGAATATTCCATGTGAATATTACCTTGCAAGTGGGAGGGTGAGAGAAATTAGCTAATTAAGTAATTTAAGAAATTAATTAATTGTGCAAGATGGATGAAATTAGGACTTTCATTAAATAATTAACTTATTTAATAAAAAAGGGGGTAAGGACATTCAACTAAATAATTAGGATTATTTAATCAAATGTGAAGACTTAAAGGGTTTAATTAAATAGTTTGCATTACCTAATTAAATAAGATGAAAATTAGTATGAAAGGGGATGAACTAGCCAAATAACATTGATTATTTGATTAATATGAGAAGCTGATGAATTTAATTAAATAATTAATATTATTTAATTAAACGGTCTAAAAGAGGTGATTCAAGATGAAACAGTGTTAATAATCAAATTCAAATGTGCAATATCAATCAGGACAATTTTAAGTGTCTACATTTCTATGCTTTTTTTCCTAAAAGATTTTATGATTCCTTTCTTTCCAGATGTGCCAAACAATCATTGAGGGTACTCCTACCCATAAATCTATCCATAAAGCATCTTTTTTCCCTTTAGGCCAACTATTCAACCAATCATTTAGATTTTTTGGTCTTGCCCCTCTCCACCCTAGTATGCCCTAGATCCAATCCCAACACTTCGATGCCCATGCACATCCTAGTAGCAAGTGATTGATTGTTTCATTGTTTTTGTAGCACACAATACACCTATTGGGACCTTGTATACCAATAATTTCTAGTCTTTATGTTTTAAGTATTCCTTTTTCTAGTGCTATACAAAGGAATCCTCCTACCTTGGGTAGAGTTGTTGGATGCCAACATAATTTGGTCGGCCAACAAGAATTGGTCCTTATGGCATTCTGAATCTGATATCCCACTCTAACAGACTATTCCCCAGATTGAGATCCACATCAAATTATTTCATCTTCTTCTGAACTCTCAGTAAGACCTTTCTTTTTTCCAGCTCTTGTTTTAGCCTCATTTTAACCTCTATAGGGATTGGTAGATTCCCAACATCAATCCAATTATGTTGATTTCCATACTTGGGATGGTTCAAACTTATGTAGTCCCTGAATTTGTGCCCTATTTGACTTGAAATTGGACCAAAGTATTCCTTAATTCCCTCTAATTCTTCCAATGGTGTGTTTCCATTCCAAGAGTCTATCCAAAAATTAGCTTGCTTCCCATTATTAATTTTCTAGGTCAGATGTTCTATTATGATTTTCCTATTATTCCATAGGAAATTCCAAACATCAAATCCTTCATTTGTATGTATTATTGAATTGAGATCTTTCGCCACCTTTATGCCTTTCCAACTGTTGTTTTCTCTTTTTTGTTTGAAGGATCTTCTCATAGCCTTCATCATTATGATGAAAAGGAATGGTGACAAGGGGTCTCCTTGTCTTAGTCTATTTGTGGTAGGAAAAAAATCACACATGGACCCATTCACATCCAATGAGTATCTTACCGTTGTTACACATTTTTTGAATGAGAGCTATCCAAGACTTATCAAACCCAAATCTTTGGAGTACTTAAATTAAAATACCCCACTTTACTCTATCATAAGCCTTACTAATTTCTAATTTTATCATCATCCCTTGTATTTTTTTTGTGTACATTGTGTGAACTACTTCATTGGCGATATTGTCAATGATTTCCCTACCTAGGCAAAATTCGCTTTGTTCTTCTGAGATGATTGAGTTCAAGATCTTAATTCTATTGGCCAGTACTTTGGTAACGATCTTGTAGATTGTGTTACACAAAGATATTAGCCGGTAGTCAATAAAATAGTCGCATACTTGCTTCTTTGGTATCAAAGATATTACTGTGTTATTGAGATCTTTTGCAAATTTCTTTTTTTTTAAATTATTCTTCCACCTCCTACACCTCTTTTCCTATCAGCTACCAACACTTCTGATAAAAATTGGCTGAAAATTTGTTTGGCCTTGGTGCTTTATCTAGATGTAGCTAAAATGTGGCCATTCTAACTTCTTTAAAAATGAAGTAGATCTATTGCATAGATCTGCTTCACTTTCAACACCCGGGATTTTTTTAAAGAAACTATCATCTTCCATTTCTATTGCATTCTTATCTTTAATTGTATCTCCATTATTTGCCTTGATTTCACTAATTTTGTTAATAGTCTTTTGTGTTTTGGAAGTGGCATGAAAATATTTAGTATTTGTATCTCCTTTTTTTAACCATGTTTCTCTGCTCCTCTCTCTCCAATATATTTCTTCTCTTGCCAAAAATCTCCTTGTGATTCTTTTTCAATTCCTACTCCATTAGGTAATCCTCTTGGAACATGCCATACATTATTACCTTGTTTTTGTAATTCTTCTCATTCTTTTTCCACCTTTTCTTTTTCTTGAAAAATGTTCTTAAAAACTTCTTTGTTCCACTTCTTCAATTTTGCTTTCAGTATTTGTAGCTTTTTCATGAAGGTTTAACTAGGTGTCTCGTTAACCTTGCACACATTCCACCATTATTCAATAGAGGGTAGTAGGATTTCCTCTCTCCACCACATGTTCTCAAACTTTAAATAATTCTTTCACTCATTGGACCCAGTATTGATCTTTAATAGGATAGGGTAATGATCTGAAACTAAAATTGGAAGTATAGCTACATCCATTTTTATGGCTCCCTCCATGTCCAATTAGTTGATATTAGGAATCTATATAATCTTCCTACAATTTTATTAAAACCCATTCTACGATTTGTCCAAGTGTAGATCCCATTGGATGTTTGATAATCTATACATTTAATTATTTCTTCCATGAAATCTCTGAAGTCTTTTATATTTCTATTGATTTTCATAACACCTTCATTCTTCTCAAAGAGGTTTGTTATTGCATTAAACTATCCACCTACAATATAAAATTGATCACTTAATTGCCTTATTTTATTGTTGATTGCTTTCCAAGAATCCTTCTTATCTTTAGTCTTGATGGGATTGTAAACATTGAACAAATTGAAATTTAGATCAACATCTGATACCTTGCATTCCATCCAGTTGTAGTGTGCTTGAATTAGGCTTATTGTAATTCTAGTGTTTCTCCATAATATTTCCAATCTACCAGTCATCCCTATGGCTTCTTGAATTAGGCCTACCCAGGATTTGCAATATTTGAGAAACTTCTCTACTTCCTGCTTGTTTAGTTTAGTTTCTTGAATCATCACTATGTTAGATGATATTTGCTCCATATGACGCTTAATTAAGAATCTCTTGTCAACGACATTTAGGACCCTAGCATTCCATGTGGATATCTTCATTTCCCTCCAAGGAAGGGTTTTCCTCCCTTGGATATCTGAAAATTGGAGATGCTTTTTAGTCCTTTTCCATCACTTCCTCCTCTCACTTTTGCTTGTTAGTTTTCCTCCCCTTTACTTTTTTTCTTTTGAACAATGCTCTGGATCAACGATATCTAATTCATCATTATCCATCTGATCTTCTTTTGCAAATAGTTCCTCAAAATCTTATTCCTCCTTAATATGATTTAATGGTTTTTCTATATTATCTTCCTTGATTTTCCCTATTACCCAGGATTTCTTTGTGCTTTATTTTTCCTTACTTGAGTATGCCATATCTCCTTTTGAACTACCTTCTATAATAGTATCTCTTTTGGTTGGCGGATCTTTGACAGTTGGTGTAGTCTATATGTTTGGTAAATTAGTATTCTAGGTTGAGCAGCTGCTAGCTTTCTTTATCTAAACCATCTTATGAGTTGGTTGCATTTTAGGATGTTTCAAGGAAGCATTCTTTCTGCAGTCTTGTTCATTGTATTTTCTGTTGTGACATTTGAGACAAATATTTTTTTATTTTCTCTATCTCAATTGCTTGTTTCCAGTGTTCACCTTTTACACACAATAGGATCTCACTTGGAATCTTCCTAATTGTTGCTATTTGGATCTTGGCATATATGCATGAGTCTCCTTCAAAAAGGTTTGCATCTATATCTATTAATGTTCCCAAGGAGTGTCCAATCTTCTCCAAACATTCTTTTGAATAATATTCTAGTGGTAAATTGTGTTGCCTAATCCAAACTGGTCTATCATAGGGATCCGCCTCTAGGGGATTGAAGTTTTAATGCCATTTTCGAATATACAACAAGTGGTCATCCATCTCCCATAGAATTCCTTGTAGGGCTTTCTCCCTTTGTTTCTTTGAAACAAATATTGCTATGAAAAAGCCTTTGGGTAAATTTTTTATAATATCTTGCATTTTCCAAGCTTTTTCGGCCCATTCCCTAATTCTCCTCCTTTCAAACCTACAAATCACTACCATGTCTTCAAGAATTCTTCTATCCTCCTCTGCCTCAACTGATAAGTCTATTGTTTGATGCTTCAAATGTTCTAAGGATTTGCATTGATTTGTGATTTTTTGCGGGATCCATATCTTCCTGAGTTTTTTTCGGTTATTGGATTTCCATCGATGAAGATTTTGCTGATTTTCCAACTTTGGGTTTACTCACTTGCAGATTGTTAGAATAAATATATTCATCGATATAAAAATGATTATAGTAGGGTTTACTGATTAATTTCCTATCGTTCATAGTTTGTTTTGACGATATTTGCAATTCAAAGTTTTTGCAAATTCGCTAAGTTTTTCACAAATCAATAATTTTTTCGCACTTTAAAAAAATTTTGCACAATAGAGCAATATTAATTATATATTTTTTTTTATTTTTCTATTTTATTTATATTTATATAAATGAACAACAGATATAGTTTTTATTTTACTATATTTATTTATGTTCATTAAAGAAAAGTCTTATATATGTAATTTTTATATGCTCTTGTATCGATGAATCCATCCAAAAAAAAAATGACCCAACTTTCAAATTGAACCAACAAATCTGAACCCAAACCAATGCTAGAATTCTTAGCTTAGTATAAATAAAACAAAAATTAGCATTAATTATGATTTGAATGAAATTGGTAATTCAAGAGATAATATTCCGATTCAAATATTTCATGAATTAAAAGTAACAATTGAAAAAATCTCAAACCAAACAATATTGACAATTACTAAATAGACAAAATAGATTCTTATTTCAACTAACAATTTATTTTAAAATGCCAAACTTTATTACTTATTTCAATTGCTAAATTTTTCTAAAGTTTTTAAATTTTTGATTACTCAACCTTTGATATCTTCTTGTGTTATTCCAACACACTGCCTAAGGATAAAGCCCCTTTTTCATTTTATTTTTCCTTTTTGTTTCAAAAATCTGAGACTTCTCAACCATCCCTGTTCTCACTACATTAAAGATTTCAAATTTTTAGGTCAACATTCATTAGCTTCAAAATGTCTACATTCAATTTTCCATTGGAAGAATGAATACACAGTTTGAGACCATTGGATGGCACACTCTTTCATAAATATATGCTCATGTTTAATATTGAATGGGAAGTTACAATGGTATTCTAAATTACCTTTTAGACATAAACAAATGATGTTATTGCATCATTCCATACATCACTTACCATAATTGTCCAAAATTATAACATTAAATTACATCTAATAGCCCCCTATTCCACTCCACCTACCCTTGCCTCTGAAATGACTAAACTGTAGAGAAATAAGATTGACCTGAATTTTGACAAGGAGAATGGTAGCAAGAAGTTTAATCATTGGATAGCTTAATCTCAATTGTGCAATATAATTCATATAAGTTAATCAAGCAAATTAGCTTGTTTCTAATTTTCTTGAAAATTATAGCAAGTTTTTGCTTCAACTTGTCCATTTGCAGAGTATGGTGCCACATATTTTTTACTATTTCAAACCAAGTCTCCCCAATTAGGTTGATCAACCACTCTTGTAGTATTCTGCATTCTACCATCTTCATCTATAACCACCATATCAAACCCATGGGTAAGGCACTAAAATAACTTATGGCTACTACAAGAAACAGTAATGAATACAATACCAACCTTTTTCACAAAACTTGCCTTAAATGCGACTTACCAAAACAAAAATGAAGACAATTAGTCTAGTGGAGGTATGCCCAATCATATAGCAAGGAGACTCGTAATGGAGAACACACAATAAGGAAGAAAACACAAGGAGATGGTATGAGAACAATGTTTTTCAATAATTTGAATGACAAAGATTGCATATTTATAGATAAAATACATAATTATTGATTCAACTCCTATTGTAAGGTCAACCAGAAGACCTTGACTATTTATACTAAACTACAGTTTATTAAATTTTATAATGAGATTTTAGTGGCCAAAGCCAATCATTTTTTATTAATGTAGTTTGTTCCAACATTCGATATTTTAAACTTTGTCTAATGCATTAAAGACATAAATTATGTTGCTAATTTTTTAAAAAGTAGTAGTTAAATCAAAATTGGATCATCCAATGACATGCAACAATTAACTATTGGTCCTTTTTTATTGACATCTATCACTTAAAGTACCATGTGGACATTGCATTAGTTATCACCATTTGTGCTCAATCTTCTTGCTATTATACACATACAATGTGAGTTTATCAATCATGGAACATTCATATCTTCCTTCTCACTCACAAAATCTGATGATTAGTAGGATTTCACATTCCAACTATATGCCCTTATATCAATAGGAAAATGAATATCACCTTATTAATGTAAGTTCATTGTTATTCTGTGCTAGGGTGTACCTTGAAGTGTTCGTTTGATAGTAGATAGGAATTGATAAAATAAAATTGACTTTTCATGATATGATTGAATAATGCATATGCAAATTAAAAGAAAAATTGCAGTTGCAGCTACATCATCTGATAAAATTACTTTTTCCTTTATACTGTTCCAAAGCTCCAATTTTGGCACAGGCAAGGATGATGCTGGCAAGGAGTTGGCTTTACATTTGATTGAAGTTTCTAATTCCTTTTCAACAAATGCATTTTGTATCATAGAATTCCAAAGACCACATTTGTTTGAGGCATTCTGTCGAACAGTTCACGTGCCTTGTTTTACCAGAGCATTTCCAACAGTAATATCTGACCTTCCATTATGATTTGATGGATGCCCATAAGTTGTCATTGCAGCAACCATTTGCATAAACTACCCACGTCTCAGAATCTCCATGGAAGCCCTGTTCCAACTGGCTGTATTTTTCTGCCATGGCCGACAAGCAATAGACATGTGCTTAAAATAAAGATGAAGTACAATAAAGGTTTATCTCTGATGTTTACGGGCATCTACCATACTTTCAAGTGGGAATGGTTTAAATTTGAAACTGTGTAAACATGCCATCAGTGTACTGGTTAAGCCCAACGGTCAGTGCCATTAGTTTTGTATGCCTTGCCAATTACTCTTTCCTTTATCGGCGTACAAACTGTGTTCAGTGCCATTGGTTTTGTGTGCCTTGTCAATTACTCTTTCCTTTATCGGCGTACAAACTGTGTCGTAAATTTGAAACTGTGTAAACATGGACGGCCCACACATGCCACCAGTGTACTGGTCAGCGCCATTAGTTTTGTATGCCTTGTCAATTACTCTTTCCTTTATCGGCGTACAAACTGTGTCGTAAATGGAAATACTACCAATGCGACCTCATTAATATCAAGCAGTGTCAGTCATAACACCGCATCTTTCTTCCTTGTATCCCCACTACGAAATGCCATAAAATAATAATAATTCTCTGCACATTCCAAACACCATTAAATCAGATTACAATTTACGTAAGCGACACTTTAACAAAATTAAATATAGGATTCGTAATAAAGAATAATATTTAATAATAGCAAGGGTTTATGGAATAATTGTAAGGAAGAGTAGCGGAAGATTCAAGGTAAGTTTAAGAATAAACAAAAATGTCTTTGCAAAATTTATTAATCTAAATTATATAGGCAATATATTTGAAGAATAAATATTTTAAATGGTTTAATTTTTTATTTAAAATATAAGAATTTCTAAAATTATTTTTTATTAAATATATTAAATATTTTATATGTTATGTTATGCGCTCTCTCTCTAATTCTATGCACATCTTTCCTTTCCATTTTATTTCATATAATACTATCTACTTTACACACTTACTACCTATCCTTCAGCTTCAAGTATATATCTACCATGAACACATCCCATAACATTAAGTTCCTCTATCACCATTTTCAAAATCTCATAGAACCAGTCATGCTTCCATTAAAGTATACGCCTTCCCATAATGCGTATTCTCTCTTTGCATTCAAATATCTATATGGCCTACCTCCTAACTATTCTACCCCAATCTTCCACTCAAATACATGCATCCTAAAGGATTTTTCATTCAATATCCCTCTCTCCTCCCTCCTCTACAAGATCTCTCTCCCTCTACCCTTTTCTCTCCCTCTCCCTCTTCATTTATATCTCTTCCTCTCTATCTCTCCCTCTCAATCTCCTTATCTCTCTCTATTTTTCTGTCTCTACCTCTATCTCTCTATCTATTTCTCTCCCTCTTCCTCTCTCCTATCTTCATCTCTACCTCTATCTTCCTCTCCCCCCTCTATCTCTAGACATGTCTCTATTTCTCTATCCATCCATCTCTCTCCCTCTCTCCCTCTCCCTCTTCCTATACCTCTATATCTCTTTGCCTATTTATCTCTCCATATTTTTGCTTCCATCTCCACTTCTATCTCTATCTTATCATCTATCCATCTCTCTCTACCCCCATATCTCTCCCTCTCTCTACCTCTCTCAATATATCACTTCCTATCTCTATCTTTATCTTTCTATCTCCCCTCACTCTCCCTCTATATATATTTATCTCTTTCATCTCTATATATCCCTCTCTCCTCTCTCTCTCTCTCTTTATCTCTCCATCTTCTCTCCATATCCTTCTCCATCTACATCTGCATCTCCATCTCTATCTTCCTCTCTATCTCTATCACCTATTTATATCTCCTTACCCCTCTTTCTATCTTGCTTTTCCCTCGTCTACCCCTCCCTCTTTCTATTGATATCTCTCCCTCTCTCTCCATCTCTCCCTATTGCAAATTTAACATGAGCTTGTTGGTAATGAAACCTGATCATCTTTCTAATTCAGAGGTCCTAGCAATTGACCTGATGTTTTACACAAATGTATGCAAAATATAGACCAAAATTTTTCCTCATTGACCTTTCACACCTCTTCAATGTACCCATTCACACCAAAGTGTGATTGGTAGTTACATTGAAGGCATTCCCTATCTAAAGTGAGACAATTGACTTTGGTCATCCACTATGCAAGTTGTTTGAGAGGATGTAAGACGATGAAAACCATCTAGACTATTGGATGCTTTTTGATTTTTCGCATTCAATTTCCTCTTGCAAATGGCTAATTCATCTTCCTCACCATTCCCTCAAATCACACACATTAATGAAAAACCCTCACAAAAAAATTGTGTCATTTATGTGATGTTGACAAGAGTAAAATTTTAATATCTTTCCTTGTGAAAAAAGTTGGACGTGGCACTTCATCCTCATACATTCAATCTTTTGATTTTATGAAGAAAAACGTGGATTGTTATAGCTACAGTCCCTCCTAAATGAAAAATTAGGTAATAAATGAAGCAAATGTGGATATGAGTTGAAAAATTCTGACAGGCATTACAAATGAACATATTAAGATAGCATAGCCCATGGCTCTCCTTTAGTCTTTCACTTATATTTCTTTTACAAGTTATGATAAGCGCCATTCCCTCCCCACCAAATCACTCTTCTACTTTGAGATTCAAAATAAAAGTGTTGTTGAAAGATGCAGGGATGCCATCTTTCCAAAATTTGTATGCTTTATAGTATATCACTCTTCTTGATTTATTAACCTTGGAATATTATGGATTGATGTTTAGAGTTTTTGTTGTGACTTGCAAGGCATCAAAAGCTATACTAGATTTGATGAGTTCATAAATCCAAGTTGTTGATTTAATTTGGAAAAATTGAAATCCCCATAAACCATCCATTTAAACAGTAAAATATTGAGGATGACAAGGAACAACACTTTTGGGAAGCCCATCTACTCAATTCACAGGATTGTTGAAATTCTAATAATATTTATGAGGAAAAGCTATTAATTACCATCAAAACTATGGATTGCCTATTTATAATTTTTTTTAGGAGAGCCCACTAAAATATTCTATGCAGCGCATACCTTATAGCATAAAATAGATAATTAAGGGTTTTCTTTTAAATTTCAAGAGGGATTATCCATGCAAGTTTTGCATGGGAATACATGTCTCTATTGTGGGCTTCAGGGAAATTACTTAAACAAAACAAATATGTCGATGATTGTTAATTCAATGATTGTACAAAGTGTGGTTAGGCAGAGAAGGAACTTGTTTTCTCAAAGAAATGTGATCTCATGGAATGCTATGATTACAAAATATGCTCAAAATGTGTTTGTTGAAAAGGATTTAGAAACTTTTAACCAAATTCTATTGGCAAGCGTAAATCTAGACTCTACATTATTTGCTAGTGTGCTCCCAGCCTATGCCAAAACGAGAGCTTTGGAACAGGGTATGGATATCCATCACGGGATAAATGATGGAGTAATTTTGGTAGATGTTGTTGTTGCATGACTGATTTGAGGCAACCCGCTTTCTATATAGTTGTTCCCCTCTAAAGGCATAAACTTGAAATTGCCTACTTATTTTAAATGTATACCAATTTCCATTGAGCTTCTTCCTAGCTATGCATAGACCACGTAGACAACATTGGTAATGAGGGTGTAGAGCAGGTGGTCACCATCTCCCAACATGCACGCCTCCATACGTGCAAATCTGAGAACCCTAGAAATGAAACATTAAGAAATCATAAAAAAAATCTCGGCTTGTTTTTACTGGCCACTGAAATTATTTCTTGAAAAACTAAAAAACCCCAGCAAAAATAGGACCGCCAAGATAAAATAGGAAAAAAAATTCAAATCAAACAGCTGCATAGGTACATCATAGGAAAAACAATTTTTCATCTTTGTTGACGCAATTCCCAAGTAAAATCTATTTGTATTTGCCCCACTCAAAAAACTAATAAATGTACAAAATTATAAAGAAAAAAGTACTCGTCTACAATAATTATAATTGTTTATAATATATATTTCTATAACATATTATACTAAATTATATATTATTAAAAGATTAAAATATATATGTTATTTATAAATTCTTAATAATTATATTATATATATATTCATAGCTACATTATTGATATATACATAAAATAATAATATACATTAATTTTAGAACTTATTTTATTATATATTATCTACATAACTTAAATATAATAATATTACTAAAAATTGTAATATTTATTATGGTTATTATATATTAAATAAAAAAATCATATGATACATTTTATTATAATATATCTTTCATTTTTATTTATGTTATTTAATTATATAATATAATATATATTAATTATTATATATTATAAGATAAAATAAATACAAAATTTTTATTCAAACAAATATATTATTGACTATAATAAAGTACTTAGTAGTAATATATTATAGTTATTATAGTTATTTATAATATATATATTTTTTATATTATATTATTATAGTTATAAGGAGACGACGGAAGGTGTGAAATAAGAGGGTTCCATGTAGAAATTGAAGCTAATAGAAAACAAAAAAACAACAATGAAAAATAGGAGATGAGGGAAGGCATGATAAAATAGGGCTTGATGTAGAAAATGGAAGCTAATAGAATACAAAAAAAAAGCAATGAAAAATAGCAGACGAGGGAAGGCATGATAAAAGAGGGCTCCATATAGAAAATGGAACCTAATAGAAAACAAAAAAAAGCAATGAAAATTAGGAGATGAGGGAAGGCATGATAAAAGAGAGGTCAATTTAGAAAACGTAAGCTAATAGAAATAAAATAATAAAGAAGGCAAAGGTTGTAGCTCAAGTGATTGAGCACAATTTATGAAAATGTTATGTTCCTTGATTATACCATCCACTAAGGTTCAAATTAAATTTTGAAGCTAAATTTATTATTTAAAGTAAATATATTTATTTATTATTATATACTATAGTTTAATTTTTTTTTTGATACCCAAGGTAGTTTTTATATTGATTTTATAGAAGTATACAAGCATCTGCTAAGCAGGGATAAAAGGTCCATCTTGGACTCAAAGCCGAACAAAAAACATTCCCAGCCGGGACAAAATTTCATCATTTCAACATTTATAGTCCCATTGCAAGCATCAAAGAACGAACCACTAAAAGCATTGATACAAAATAATTGGGTCGGAAGATGAGCCTCATCCAGCTTATAACGAAATTTACGAGCCACTAATACTAAAATTCCAACCAAAATTTGACAAGCTAATAGATATTAAAACTTGAAAAAACTTCAATCACAGAGGTCGAGCCTCACATGAAACCGTTTATTTCTGCAAACCTTATGAAACCTTCTAACCACTCCAGCCCATCCTCCGGCACAAGCTTCAACTCTCTCTTCAAGAAATCCACAGCCACATCTGCTAACTTTATGTGCCTCGACAGTGCAGGCCCTTTGATGTCTAAGATGAAGGGGAAGACTTTAACAGCATCATCCGTTTCCCATAGGAGAGCCAAGTCCGTAGGGCACAAAATACCTTTGCCTATGAAGCCGCCTTTAATGTCTTCTCAAGACCTCCAAGCAAGTCATCACGAAATAGACGCACCATCATCTCCTTAGCCTCTGCCTTCGGGGTGTCCAGGTCCAAAAGCACTGCTAGAAACCGAGAGGAGATATGAGCGTTATCTCTAGCAAATTCCTTTCTTTCCAAGTGTTCTTTGCCTAGGACCATTTTGACAACAACTATTGACACTGGATCATCCTCGAGCAAAATTCGCTTTAACCTCTGATCCATAACTTCCCAAAAGGCTATCTGTCTCTCCGTGGCCACCAAAGAGACTGGTGTGTCAACACCAAAACTTTCCAATCCTTCCGCCGAAATATGGATGATGAATTTCGACTTCGTCGTCCTTGCCATTTGCAAAGCTTTTGACAGTCGTTCCCTGCATAGAGACAAAAGACAATACCAAATTTCAAAGACCATACTTTGAAATGACTTCATCAGTTCATCTAATAAACCCGTGAGATGTTCAGTCGGGCCTTCGCACACGAGTCTGAATAATGGCAAAGTGAGCATATCGTCCTTGCCATGAAGATATTCTACGGCCTCACTTCGTGTGGAGTGAGTTGCCACTCGACCCTTCAACTTTCGTTTCTATGATTGTCGTGCCCTATGTGTCACGCTAACGGTGCTTTGAATACTATGCTATACATTCCCCTTGTCATGCACCAAGGTTTCTGCTATTTTCAAGAGCGACAAACTTAAAATAATCCCATCTCCTCCCTTCGGCTATCTGAGAAAGACTTGGGGTGACATGGCAATGCCACTTCCACGAGCACTGTGTCCGACCCAACCACCACCTCATGTCCACCTTGGGATGGCTTCCCGGTGACCAAATGAGGGGCGGGGGGAGATATACTATAGTTTAATTTAACATAATATAAATTATTACATATATTTAAAAAATATATTACAAAATAAAATTATAGATTTATATTAACTATGTTTTTTATTAGAGGTAAAAAACGGGTTTTGAAGGGGCCTAGAACCCTTTACAAAAGAGAGCAACTAAAACTAAAGAAAACTACATAAAGTATATATTATCCCATACGCAGCGAACCAACAACAAAACATCAGCCGAAAAGGAGGACCCCAAACAACAACACTACATGTTCTTCAGGATATCAGCAGCCTCCACATCACTCCCCACAACCTTCTAACCATCATGCAAGACATCAAACAATTCTTTGCCAGGAGCCTCAGCCTGAGCCTCTATCTTGTTTCTTGATCTAGCCCCAGGCCCATTTGTATTCACCTCACTAATCAAAACATTATTCTTATCCCCACCCTTATCAACAAAAACCTCTTCCTCCATCAGCTTGCCATCAACACCAATCTCTTCAAAATAAATAATTTCCTTGCGATTCTTAGCACTAAAAAAAGGAGAGGTAATACTAATAGACTCAAAATTAACCACAGATTTAGTCCCCTCCCCACCCTTGACCATGCTAGAAAAAATTCTCCCCAGTTGATCCTCTAGGGTGAGAATTCTACCTTCCATATTTTGCTTCATCTTAAGAGTTTCCTCCACCACAATATTCAAGGAGTTAAATAGTTCATCAATTTGGTTCTGAACTAAAGACGCATCAGCTTTACTTATAGCACCCTGTACTTTAACATTTGTCATATTAAGTTCATGGAACACCCATTTGAACAATTTGAATAAAACAATGGAACCCTCTCTAGCAATTCCTAGAACAACATAAATATCTTCCCTATCAAAGTTGAAAACCACCTTACCCACAACATCATCCTCCTGAGAAGAGCTCACCTTGTCCTGATTGGAAGAGATGTCCTTACCCTTCCCAGTAGAAATCAGTATTTTGATTTTACGAATGGAGTGTACAATCTCCTCAACCACAATCTTTCTTTCCTTCTGTCAATCTAGGTCCACAACTGGGGTATCCACAACATCATGTTTGCCTTCAACCATAGCCTTTCCTTTCTTCTATATATCCAGGTTCACAACCGAGGAATCATCATCACCCTGCCTGCCCATGATCTTGAGGGGAGAGTTCCTTTCCAACACATGACTTGCAGACCTTAAAACTAGTTTCTTCTTACTTCCCACCTCAAGCTCCTTCTTTTGCTTTTTCATAGGGGGTGGTGATGACACCTCACCATACAATTCATTCTTCTCCTTCAAGCAAGTACTCAGAAAATTAGCAACCACCTCGTCACTGCAAGTCTCATAACCCTTATTAGGGCTCGACACCCCTTTCTTAGACTTCCCTACCGCAGGGGGTTGTGGAGCCACCTCCATGGAAGCAAGAGAGTCCAGGACATAGTCCATATCCTCCTCAAATTCTAACTCCTTTTCCAAGAAAAGTTTCCTCTTCTTCCCTTTTTTACTAACAGACTCCTCTTTAGAGACTATATCATACTCCTCCACCAGTTTTAACTGCTTACCCTTAGGGGTAGCAATTGACTTAGCTACCTCAAAATATTTAGCATACTCAAAAATTAAAAGGATAAGCCCCACATGCAAAACTGGATTTTTGGGGTTTCTCTTATGGTCCTTGAGACCAGAATCTAGTGACGTCGGGAGATAATAAGGAAAGGAAATTCATTTTTTTGTGGTAGAAATGATTAAGCATAAGGAAGTGGTAAGCATTTACTACAGAGAAGCATCCTTCCAAGGTGATATATTGCATGAGTTCCTCGGCCACATCTCCCCACAACGCCTTGAGAGAGCTCCTCTGGTAACCCCCATGCTTCATTGTCTTCGGGTCTTTAGCTTCATCCCCTTTGAAAAAAAATTTCATGGCAGTCTGTGATTCCTTCTTGTCTCTAAAAAAATTCATTCCATCCATAGGCAACCCAGTGATATTGGCTATAAAATTTTCATTTACATCAAACTCTGTTCTACCCAACTTCAACACCCTATTGTTCCATGCTTTTACAAACAATGTCATTATCTGTGGGTTGTTATCATGCAGTCTCCAAGTATGGAGTCAACCCACCTTTCTCTAACACCTGCCAAACCTCTGACTTCTTCTTGAAAACTTCACAAGAGAAGGGCTTTGCACGGTTCCTATCACCTCCCATGTCTACATAATTTGCAAAGTCAATAAGCTTGAGAGCTCTGAATGCAATGAAGAGAAACCTCGAGAAGGCAATACAAAGAATGCCTAGAATCCATGTGAAAATGGAATTAAGGCAGGAGAAAATAATGATCCTTGAGTCTCGTTCCCTACGAATATTAGCCACTATACCATTAGCTCATTTCAAATCTGGCTTACCATCCCTCCACATAATCACCGGCCACGTGAAGATAGTCATGTATGCCCCAAGCCATAATAAATCATCAAACAATTTAAATTTGGCAATCATGATTAATACTTGTTATTGCCTCTATAGGGAGGGGGTCATTCACACCCTATTCCCTAGCACCTCTAACTCCAAGATTAGCGAAGACATCAACTAATCTGTTACCCTCTCTCAAAATATGAGAAATTTAATAGTCATCAAAAGATTTAAGAATATCAATAGAGTCCCTAATCAAAGATTCAATAGTCCATGAAGGGGCAACACAATTCTTCAAATTATTGATGATATTGAGAGAATCCCCCTCAAGCCATACTTTCTTATAGCCTTTATCTTGTGCCAACTTTAGACCATGATAGGTTGCAACATTTATATTAACTATGTTATATATTTAATATTTATGTATTTGTTTAAAATCTATATTATATTTATATTTAATAATTGTATTAGATATAATAAATAAAAGGGAAGACTGTTAGGGTTAGAGATGACAGATATCTAACAATTAAATGCAGATTTAATTTAATAAACAAAGAAACTAAAACACACAGAATAAATCATAACATAGAGAATTTAACATGGTTCACCCAATCCGGGCTACATCCACCAAACCGAAGCTATCCAATACTTTTATTATCCAGTGCAAAAACCTATTACAATCTTGCGAATAATCGCGTTTTTTTTTCTCATACTATAACCCCCATCCGAACCCCTTTTTAACAAGCTTAGAAGCTTCCAGATTAGGGTTTTACAAAAATGGGTTTTTTTCCTTTTTTCGTTGATTTTTCCCTTTTTCGGTGATAACACAAAAAAGTAGGGAATTTTTTCTCAGGGGCTGCCGCCCCCAAACCCCCGCCTAAGGCCCGGCCCGGCCCCGGACCCTAGCAAGGATACATGTTGGGGTGTACAGTACACCATGGGCTATACAATATAGCATGATCAGTCGCCACATACCAACAATCTCCCACTTGGAGATTGATTAGGCTCCGCACCATCACAACCTCCCACTTGGAGACTGATCTTGGATAACACTACTGCAATTATAGCTCCCATTGGAAATAAGTACCTTGGATCCTGCTGCTCTGTTATACTTGAATTCAACCTTGAAGACCAACTGAAGCTAAAGAGGAGCTTATCTTCTCCCTTGTCACCACCTTCGTAAACATATCTACTGGATTAACATCTGTATGTATCTTGTCTAGCTTGACTTGTCCATCCTCCAACACCGACCGAATGAAATGATATCTCAACTGTATGTGTTTTGTTTTAGAATGCAAGGAAAAATTATTTGCAAGATGTATAGCACTCTGGTTTTCTATAAACAAGTAATTTCTAGCCTGTTGTTTTCCCAACTCATCCATGAAAAGTTGCAGCCATATCATCTCCTTTGCTGCCTCTGTTGCAACAACATACTCTACCTCTGTGGTGGATAAAGCAACCACCTTTTGCAATCGAGAAATCCAACTCACTGCTGTCCCACCAACTGTAATTACATAACCCGTGGTACTTCGCATGGTATCTATATCCCTTGCCAAATCTGAGTCAACATAGCCTTTTAAATTAGTAGTAGAGCCCCCAAAACATAAACATTTATTGGATGTACCTCTCAAGTACCTAAGAATCCATTTTACCGCATTCCAATGCTCAACTCCGGGATGACTCAAATACTTGCTAACAACTCCTACGACATGTGCAATATGGGTCTTGCATACCATGGCATACATTAAAGCGCCTACGGTGAAGCATATGGTACCTTGGACATTTTTTCTTCCTCCTCTTGTGTCTTTGGACACATATCCTTAGTCAATTTAACATGACTAGGCAAAGGTGTCTTGAAAACTTTGCATTCTCCATATGAAATCTCTGCAACACCTTTTCAACATAATTAGCCTGAGATAAAAACAATTTTCTATTTTTCCTATCTCTACAATTTTTCATACCAAGGATTTGTTTTGCTGCCCCCAAATCCTTCATAGCAAAATATTTTGCTAACTGTTGTTTTAGCTCACTCATGTGATCCATGTTAGACCTTACAAGCATGTCATCAACATATAAACATAAAATAATGTAGCTATCATTATCCAACCTCTTAAAATAAACACAATGGAGAATTACACTTTGTAGCCTTGCTTTCCATAAAACATCCAAATTTCAAATACCATTGCTGGGTGCTTGCTTCAAGCCATATAAACTTTCTTCAATCTACACTGGTTTCTCCCTTTACTGATTGACCTCAAATCCTTGTGCCATATATATTTCCTCTTCCAAATCACCATGAGAAAGGTTTTTTTAACATCAAGTTGTTCTAAATGCAAATCTTCAGCAGCCACAATACTTAAAACAATACAAATAGAAGTCATTTTAACAATTGGAAAAAAAATTCATCAAAATCAATACCGTTTTTCTGTGCAAATCCCTTTACAACTAATCTGGCTTTAAATATTTTCTTACCTCCATCCTCCTCTTTTAGCCTATAAACCCATTTGTTTGGTAAAGCCTTTTTTACCTGAGGAAACTTGCATAATTCCCAAGTCTAATTTTTTTCAACAAAGTCCATTTCTTCTTCCATTCCATGCTCTCACTGAACCTTGGTATCCACCTGCATAGCTTCATCATAATATTCTGGTTCACCAGCATCAGTTAACAAAATAGTATACAAAGAGGAAGAGAATCTTTCTGGAGGTCTACTTATCCTTGAAGAACGTCTAACAGGAGTTTGTGGTATTTTTTGTTGTTGTTGTTGCCCAGCATGAGGAACCACTAAAACATCATTATTTGGAATATCATCCAACACTACATAATCATTTTCTTTCTTCTCATGTTGCAGCAACAGATCTTTGTACAACACTTTCTCATTGAATATGACATCCCTGCTTCTCACAATTTTCTGATTTTCAAAACCCCAAAGTCTATAACCAAGTTCATCAATTCCATATCCAACAAATATACATTTCTTTGATTTTGCATCAAGCTTGGTTCTATTTTCAGAATCTACATGTGCAAATGCTTCACAACCAAAGGTTTTGAGAAAAAAATAACTCACCTTCTTACCCTTCCATGCTTCCTCTAGAATACCACAACCCAAAGGATTAGAGGGACCTCTATTGATTAAATAAACAGCAGTGTTTATAGCCTCTGCCCACATTTTTAAAGGCAACCCAGCATGCAATCTCATAGTCCGTGCACGCTCCATTATTGTTCTATTCATGCGCTCGGCCACTCCATTTTCTTATGGAGTCCTTGGAACCAATTTTTTCCTATGAATACCATTAGAGGAACAATAATATTCAAAATATTTGCTGCAATACTCACCACCATTATCGGATCTGAGACATTTTATCCTTTTACCTGTCTCATTCTCAACCAAGCTTCTCCATTTTTTAAAAGTTTCAAATACATCAGATTTCTGCCTAAGGAAATAAATCCATACCTTCCTAGTTGCATCATCAATGAATGTAACATAATACAGAGAGCCACCGAGAGAAGATACCTGAGCTGGTCCCCATACATCTGTATGCACAATCTCCAATTTCTCATCTTTTTTTTGCTTCCCATCCTTGAGAAAACTTACTCTCTTTTGTTTTCCATACACACAACTTTCACATAAATCCATATTAACACATTTTAGACCTAGTAAAACATTATTTGAATGAAGTACTTTCATACCTTTTGCACTCATATGCCCAAGTCTATTATGCCATAGTGTTGATTCAAAGTCCACAACAACTATATGATCTTCTACCTGCTGAACTGCAACAAATGTTCCTGAGCATTGACCTTTTTCTGTAACAATTAAAGTAGAAGGAATAGTATGACCTATACAAAGATATAAGGTGCCTACTTTCACACCTTTTGCTACCACTAAGACACCCTTTGTGACCTTCCAATTTTTATCACTAAATGTAACAACACAACCTTCATCATCTAGTTGCTCTGCTGAAATTAAATTTCTGCTTAACTTTGGAACATGCCTTACCTCACGTAGTAGCCAATGATTCCCATTTTGCAACTTAATCTTGATTCTTCCCTTTCCAACAATCTGACAGGGTTCATTATCTCCTAAATAAACCAGCCAAAATCCCCTTGGACATAATCAGAAAATAACTTCTTTGGGGGTGGCATGAAATGAAGCCCCTAAATCTAACACCCAAGAATCATCAGCATTATCAAGGGAAAGAATCAAAGCATCCTCATAGATTTATTACTTACCATATTTGCCTCTTTATTTCCTTCCTTTTTGTCTCCTTTATTTTTCTGAGACCAACAATCTTTCTTCAAATGACACGGCTTACCACAGTACAACAATCCCTCTTGTCTCTAGATTGGGACCTTTTGTCCTTTGATTTTCCTTGTGGCTTCCCACGATTTCGAATTGTTTCCTCTCTTTGCATTATGCCCTTTGCATTCAAAACACTACGTGATGTGGATGTTCCACGAGCTTTTCCTACGAATTTCCTCGCTCAAAATAACACCAACAACATCATCAAATTTCAATGTATTTGAACCAGCAATTGCTAACAACCATTACCAAGCTATTCCAACTTTCAGGCAAAGAACACAGAATCAAAAGAGCCTAACTTCTTCATCAAAGTTTACTTTTATAGAAGTTAATTGACTAGTGACCGTATTAAACTCATTTAAATGATCAGTAACTGACCCACCTTCTACCATTTTCATATTAAATAAACGCTTCATAAGAAATACCTTATTCGAAGCGGAAGGCTTTTCATATAACTTCGCCAGGGTTTCCATCAACTCTTTAGTTGTCTTTGTTGTTGTAATATTGAATTCCATCGATTGTGCCAGGCATAAACGAATATTGCCAAGAGCCTTTCTATCCAAAATATCCCAGTCCTCATTAGACATTGCTTGGGGTTTCTTAGTTTTCCCTTCCAATGGCCGCCATAAATCCTTCCGATAGAGATAGTCCTCCATCTGCATCTTCCATAACTGATAGTTCTGCCCATTAAACTTCTCAACCTTCTTACCCTCATCTTCCATTTCTCCCACTCAACTGTGAGACTCCCACTCAGTCGTGAGACCTTCCTACAAATGATAATAAAAAACACAACCCGCTCTGATACCACTTGTTAGGGTTAGAGATGGTAGATACCTAACAATTAAATGCAACTTTAGTTTAATAAACAGAGAAACTAAAACACACAGAATAAATCATAACACAAAGAATTTAACGTGGTTCACCCAATCCGGGCTACATCCACCAAACCGCAACCATCCAATACTTTTATTATCTAGTGCAAAAACCTATTACAATCTTGCGAATAATCGCGTTTTTTTTTTTCTCATACTATAACCCCCATCCGAACCCCTTTTGAACAAGCTTAGAAGCTTCCAGATTAGGGTTTTACAAAAATGGGTTTTTTTCCTTTTTTCGTTGATTTTTCCCTTTTTCGGTGATAACGCGAAAAAAGTAGGAGAAAAATTTTTCTCAGGGGCTGCTGCCCTCGAACCCCCACCCAAGGCCCGGCCTGACCTCGGACCCCGACAAGGATACATGTTGGGGTGTACAGTATACCATGGGCTATACAGTATAGCATGATCAGTCGCCACATATCAACAATCTCCCACTTGGAGACTGATCAGGCTCCACACCATCACAAAGACATTAAAAAATATAGATATCGAGAGAGAGAGAGAGAGAGAGAGAGAGAGAGGAGGAGAAAGAAAGGAAAAGAAAAGATAAAGAACATGAGAGAGAGGGGATGGGAGAGAGATAAATTGAAACAATTATTGGGTCATATATTAGTCTATGTTGTATTATTCGTGCCTCTAGAAGGAAAATATTTACCGCGTATGAAAGAGGACACTAAGTTGATTCCTAGGTTGTAACAAACACTGCTAGCAATACATGATATTTTAAAATTCCTCTCAAGTTCGTATTTTTACAATGGTAGGTCACATAAACTAGAAAATAAAAAAATAAAAAACACCTATAACTCACAAGTTCTTACTAATGCATCATTACGAGAGTGATTCCATTGCACAACAATTCAAAGTACCCATTGCACACCAAGGTGCGATTGCTAGTTTATTTTTGAAAAGTGTCATTAGTTTTGTAAGTCCTGTCAATTAAAAACTTTAATTAAGAGTGAGTATATTTTAATTTTGAAGAAATTTTTATAAATTGAATTAGGGCTTAGAGACAATATTTTATTAATTGCATTTGGAGGTGTTCTGGTAGGAAATAATTGAGTTCTATTGAGGGATGTTTATTTATATAAATTAATATATAGAATTATTTTTAAATTACTTTAGCACATCAATTCAAAGGTGAAGTAAAAATTTATTGAGGAATAGAGAAAGGGGGTAATTTCAAGTTAAGATAAAAATTGTTGGAAAACATATGAGGAATTGGATAAAATTATACTTAGAATCACACTTAATGTGCAGTGAGCATGCATATAGATATTCACAATGAGTGCATTTCTTACTTAAGTAGATAATTTTAAAGAAACATATAAACTTCCTTTTTTGGCAATGGATTCTATTGTACAGAGGGGCTAGAATACATTGTTGATCATTCAAACGGGAGTTTCAATCCCATGCTTGCAAAACAGGATACAATAATGTGAAATTTAGTGAATTATCCAACTGATAGATTGACCAGGTCAAGGCCCATATTTACCCAATTGCATGTTGATGTGTTGATCGAAAAGTGTTTATGAAAACAACTACTAACACTTGAAAGGGTGGATGGTATAAACACTCCAAGTGCAATTCTTGTTAAAGCCATGCCCTCCAAACATGTCAAATTCATCAAAATTAATAGAAACATGGAGGAAAAGTAGATATAGGATTTGTCATTTTTCAACCTCATTTATATTAAATGCGTCTGGTTAATCAAAAAGGAGTTCATCACTAGAAGTGGTAGAAAAATATATAGGTGTTTGATCAACATGCCAATTACTCTCTCTCAATGCTTCACAATATAACCCCTAGATGACCCAATGTAAGTGGCATTGATGTTGAATGTTATATAATAGTAGCCAACTCTAGCAAAAATACCCAAAAGCATCTAATTATTTGGCAAGAATGGTTTGTTGTGAAGCAAGGTGTGATATGAACAATTGTTGGAATTGCACACTTCCTCCTCTTATTGTTTGTTCAAGACACCAAAAAGAATTCAATTTTTAATAATGCACACCTTCAATTAGTGTCAACAATACCAATGAAAATGGTCAAGCCATGTATGCATCAATAAATGTTGAAATTGTGACATTCTCAACGTCGAATAGGGAGTCACACAATGTAATTTATTTCTGTTAACATTCAAAAATGCAAACAATTTGTTGCATACTGTAAACAAAACTCTTAGGCACTAATATCATGATCAACCATATTATCTGTTAGGAACTTGCAAAATGCAAATGAGGAGAGCTTGTCAAAATCAACACTACCTGAGATGAAATTAAGTATATGGTTATAAGTATTTGGCCATCGTTCAAATTTTACAACATATGTGCCAATATGGTTTAGGAAAACATGGTGGGAGAGAATATATAGACAATCAACATTTTCTCACCTAATGATAAGGATGGAAGGGTTGTGGATATTCAACCTATCATCATTACAAGAAGGCATGTATTTCGCATGGCCATTATAAAAAAGAAGCAAAGTTGAAATTGGTTGTAAGCCCCAAGGACCATTAAAGAAACATGACAACAATGATCATTTATTATAGAAGCATGTCTCTTTAGTGTTGGCAACACAAGGGCAGACAACTGAGAGGGGGGGTGAATCAGTTGTCACTGAATTTCAAACTTATTAATCCTTGTTCTTAGATCTGATCAATATCAATGAAAGCATGAATCAATAACACATCAGAAACACAATTAACAACAAGATTTTTTTTACATGGAAACCCTATTAGGGGAAAAACCACGATGGAGGTAAGTCCACAAGATTATACCCTGTTAAAAGTATAAGAAGAATAAATTGGGAATGCACATGCATTTAGGCACACTACCTAGAGCTCACTGCTCAATTACAAAGGAAGACACACTGTCTTACAGAAAGATTCAGATTACAATCATCTGGATTTTGAACTAAGACAATAGCATTTGCTAAAATTACAGTTCTGGTTAAGCACATGAACACTTCTTCAATCTTCTTCACTTTTCTTCACACTCTACTTTGCCTTTGAATGATTTGAACAATATTCGCACACATGTACGAAAAAGCACACCCTTGCACACTTTAATTTGAATAAAAAACTGCTCTTATATATCCACAACATGAAATTACATTCTCTACAAGTCAACCACAAAGAAATAATAAAATGAATACAAACTGTCGGCCCAAAATATTAGAATAATTTTCAATGCAAATCAACCAAGGTCAGCCACAACATAGTGAAGACCCAAATCAAAGTTTCCAACACCAAAACACTTCAATTAATTTCTCCTCAAAGATCCACAACACGCTTCAACACCCTATCGACCAAGAACATGAAAAACATGAACGCACAAGAGAAAATCTTGGATCATGAGCACAATGATCAACATCGATGTGCAACACAAATAGAGAACAGTCTAGAAACATCCACAAGCATCATGAATCACCAGAGAAGCATCCACAACAACTGAACTAACTGGAATCACATAATCTTCAATCAGAAACACCAACTAAGGCAACATAAAAATTGTTAGAATGCAAATCTTCATGTGGATCTCTGAAACTCAAAGTGAATAAACTAGATACACTCAACAACAAACCCTTTAGTCCACAACCTTTAATCAACAACGTACGGAACTCACTAACAAATAGAACATCACTTCACCACTGACAACTTGCAACTCATTTGTTACAATTGTCTCAATATCCTCGACATATACAACTTCAAATGCACTAATGCTAATAGTAATGACATCAATGACAACCACCTATCAACAACACAACAACATCCAACATCCAACATTTATTGCATCTAGTATGTCATTCGATTCGATAGGGAAACTAATTCAGGATCATTTTGAGGATCATGCAATCTTGTTCACCTATTGACAAGAGGAAATGATGAATTACATTCCAGGAAGATTAGTATAGGTGCCTCCACAATTTTGTTTTTCAATGTTTCAAATGCTAGTTGACATTCTTCAGTAATTCAATACTTTTACTGGTTTTCTTTTTCAGTAGTTCCTCTAATGGTGTAGCTATTATGATTCCTGACATAGCATTTTATAAATTTGTGGTGGTATCTGGTATATCATAAGAATTTTTTGACTTCCATAGTTGTTTTAGGGGGTGGTAAAGTCATAGGGTCTACCATCAATCCTTCTTTGCATACGATGTATCCTAATATTGTCCCATAGGGTACCGTAAACATGCATTTTTTTTTTTTTAAATGCAATATGCATACTTTGATATTATTTAGCACCATTCAAAGTACTGGTACATGGTGTTTTACCAAACCATGTACACTTTCTAGTTATCTAAGTATACTTCCAAAAAATCATGTGTGAAATAAAAAAGCCATTTATCATTATCCTATTGAATATCACAAGTGCATTCTTTAAGCCAAAGGGCATTACTATATACAGGTAAGAGCCCCATTTTGTGGTAAATGTGGTTTTTAGTTGATCCTCTTCACTTATCTTTACTTGGTGATAGCTAGAGAAGGTCCATTAATGAAGGAGTAGATTTCTCTTCCTACCACCGATTCCAGTATTTCCTTGGTGAATGGTGTATGGAAAGGGTCATAAATGCAAGCTTTGTTAAGTTCCCTAAAGTCAACAAAAAATATTATTTCGCTTGTTTTCTTATTTTATATGACCATAGGGCTGATCCATTTTGCATCTTCTATTGGTTTAATTATCCCTACTTCAAGCATTTTTTCTACCTTTATTTTAACTTTCTTCATGTTTGGATTTAGATTATATGGCTCTTTCATACTAGTTGAGCTCCCTCTTTCAATTGAATCTTCATAAATCCTACTTCTGCCTTTATCCCCTAGGGAATATTTTTTCAAATTATGATAAAATATCTACAACTTATACCACTAATTTATCATCCCAATAGTCCCCTATTTTTGCAAGTTTGGGATCCCCTTCAGTGATAATGTTCTCTTATCTTAGCTTGACTAGTTGGTTTTAATACTTTTTTTTTAGCTTCTATTGGAGATTATAATTCCCTTTCACCTTGGTTCACTTCTATGTCTATTTTTGTATTTTTCACCTTCATGTTGTGTTAGGTAACATCTTCTCTTTGGTAATGTAGTTTCTTTGTTTAGCCATTCTATGTATCTTTGTATTCCTTCAATTTTTGGGGTGGTGTAGAAGTTTGTGGTGCCACCTTTTTATTAGGTATATGGGTAAGTGCACAAATTTGAGTCCATGAAACATGGAAATTTTTTCCTTAGCCAAAAAAATGAAGTTGGCATTGCAAAAATGAGATCCCGATTTTTATAAACGAGATCCTGATTTTTAAAAATCGGGATCCCATTTAGCTTCGGGATCCCGAGCCTAAATGTAAAATGGGATCCCACTTTTTAAAAATTGGGATCCTGTTTGTTAAAGAGTCCTGAACCGATGGACAAGGGACGAGATCCCAATTAGTACAAAACAGGATCCCGATTTATAATAATCTCATTTTGTAATAATCGGGATCCTATTTTGTAATGGTTTTAAAAAAAAAAAATGAACAAACTTGCATTTTAGCAGAGCACGGGATCCTGAGTTGTGAGTGGCATCGACCACTAAAAAAAACCTCTAGGTACCCGTCCACCCCCATTTTTTGCATTTTTTTATTTTTTTATTGAAATTGTCAATTAATTAATTGATTTTAACATGTTTTTTTTAATTTATTTGACGTTTTAAGCATTTTATTTCTTGTTATAGTAGAAATGAGGAATTGTAGAAATAGATGAAATTTTTTAATGAAACCTAAAGATATTGAATAGAAATGAAAAAATGAACCTTGAATTGTATTTTAGAAACAAAATTTAGCTTTTGAAACCTAAATTGTTCGATCAAACCAAAAAAAATTGTATTTGAAAACCCTAATTGAAACGAAACAAAAAAATTACATTTCAAAACCCTAGAAATTGAAATGAGAATAAAAAAATGCATTTAGAGAGCCTAATCAAGCTTTTTTGAGAGCCGATTCAAATCAAACAAAAGAATTTGAAAACCCTAGTTTGAGTAAACGAAAAAATTGCATTAAAAACCCTAATTGCTTAGAAATTGAAACCCTAAATTGAATTGAAACAAAAAAATTTGCTAAAACCCTAAATTTAAATTGAACAAATCATTTTGATTTTGAAAATCCTAATTTTGAGCTCAAGAAAATTCATTTACATTGCTTAAATGTTTTAAATTTCATTTGCATTGTATGGAGAAAACGATATGCTAAACTTTAGTTTCAATGTTAAATTATAATTAGATTATAAAATAATATGTTAAATAATAGTTACAATTCATACATTTTATCAATGTTTATTTGCAAATTTAGTTAGCAAATTTGTAAATCCAAGTGTACAATCAATTTCCAATTGTCACTTAATTAGATAGTATTCAACATTCATTTCTATTTTATGTTTTTATCTCTCTTAGTCATGCCTTGTTTCCATTTCTTGTTTGCATGTGTTGTCTATTGTCTTTTGATAATCTTAACCCTCATTCTAGTCAATTACTTGTTAATTAGGCTTCTAGTTTAGTCTAAAATCTCAATTTTTGCACTAGTTACCTAGACACTAAAATAATCTAAATATTTTTCTTTTCTTTCTTTTAGGTTCTTTCAATTCCAAACATTATCTAATTTTATATTATACATTTTATATCATAAAATTCATTTAAGTGGGAAATATTAATGAAAAAAATGTTAAATAAAATAATATTATATTCAATTAAAAAAATATCTAGTTAAAATATACATCAAACTTGATCTTAATAATGCATAATTATGTGTTTCTATTATGAAAATAGTCAATCTACTCATAAAATCAAAAATATTCATAAACTAGGCACTAACTTGCAAGTCCATTATTCCAAGGGTCACCCAAACTTCACCCTAAGTTCGCTAAACCCTAAACCCTGAACTCTAAAATCTAAACCCTTAACACTAAAGCATTCACTTTGTCCTAGGACCTTAAAATTAAATTTGGTTGCCTTAGGCTATTCCACCAAATTTTATTTCCTTAAGCCATGTCATTTTGTCGTAGGACCTTACTACAAGGATCCCCTTAAGCCATCCTATTACCCTAAACCCTAAACTCTAAACTCTAAACTCTAAACCCTAAACCCTAAATACATCATTTTTTCCTAGGCCCTTAATGAAATTTGGTTGCCTTGGGAAATGTCACCAAATTTTATTCACTTGAGCCATGTCATTTTGTCCTAGGACCTCACTAGACATAGATCCCCTTAAGCCATCCTATCACCCTAAATCGTAAATCGATGTCTTAAGGGGTCCTAATATGACATTTCTTAAGGGGATCAAAGAAGTTCTCAAAATTTGGTGAAGTTGCCCAAGGCAACCAAATTTAACAATAATAAGATCATGCAAGATTATAATATGAATGAGATTTCATGATCTAGGTTGGGCACTTGAAACAAGAGCTATCTCAATCAAATGTTCCACAAGAAAATGTTCTTTACTAACTTGCAAGTTCATTATATTCCAAGGGACACCAAAACTTCACCCTAAGTTCTATAAACCCTAAACCCTGAACTCTAAAATCTAAACCCTAAACACTAAAGCATTCATTTTGTCCTAGGACCTTAAAATGAAATTTGGTTGCCTTAGGCAACTCCACCAAATTTTATTCCCTTAAGCCATGTAATTTTGTCATAGGATCTTACTACATAGATCCCCTTAAGCTATCCTATTACCCTAAACCCTAAACCTTAAAGCCATCATTTTTTCTTAGGCTCTTAATGAAATTTGGTTTCCTTGGGCCACTTAACCAAATTTTATTCACTTGAGCCATGTCATTTTGTCCTAGGACCTCACTAGACATAGATCCCCTTAAGCCATCCTATCACCCTAAACCGTAAATCAATTTCTTAAGGGGATCAAATAAGTTCTCAAAATTTGTGAAGTTGCCCAAGTCAACCAAATTTAACAATAATAAGACCGTGCAAGATTATAATATGAATGAGATAAATCATGATCTAGGTTGATGAATTTACAGTTTAGGGTGATAGGATGGCTTAAGGGGATCTATGTCTAGTAAGTTCCTAGGAAAAAATGACATGGCTTAAGTGAATAAAATTTGGTGAAGTTGCCTCAGACCTTAATGAAATTTGGTTGTCTTGGGCATCTTCACCAAATTTTATTCACTTAAAAGCCATGTCATTTTGTACTAGGACCTTACTATATAGATCCCCTTAAGGCATCATGTTACCCTAAAAACCTAAATCCTAAAATCTAAACCGTAAACCCTATAGCATTCAATAATTGTCCTATATTAATAGTTAATTATATTTTCATTCAAGTAACATGCCTTAGACATAAATGAGGCTTACATATTTTATCATTTGTATTCAATTAGGCCATTGATATTGAATGGTTTAAGGGTATTTCCTAAACATGTATCTTACATTTTGAAATTACAAATCTAATGCAGGTTCACTCATATCTTAGAGATCACATGGATCGATTCAATAATATTTGCAATCCACCTCCGCGCCATCCATCTCCACCACCTTCACCTCCACCTCCACCCACTCCACCTCATAACCCCCCACCTCTACCACCTGAAATAAATGGTGCTCGTTTGCAAGCATGAATAAATTCCAATGTTAGAACCATCTAAGATCAATTCAACATTATTCAAAATGAAGAATGTGTCACACCACCTGTGAGGATGATTGCATCTAGGATGCAAACCATTGTTAATGATGTTGGGGCTATGGATGGGATCTTAGATGAGCATCGACAATGGCTAGAGGAGAGGAGAACTTCCAATTCTGAAAAGGAAAACACAAAGAAATGAAGAGATGCAGTAGAGAGCCACAATAGTTTCTAAATTAAGACAATGATCTTAAATAGTTATGAATTTATGAATTTTGTGAACGATGGATATTTTGTGTGATGAATTTATAAATTTGGTTGGATGGATATTTTTAGTGATGTGAATTTATGATTTTGGTTCTAGATGGACATTTTTAGTGATGTGAATTTATGATTTTGGTTCTAGATGGATATTTTTAGTAACATGAATTTATGAATTTGGTGGAATTTATGAATTTATAATAGTATATATTTTACAACTATCTACTAGATCATGATTTTTCCTATTGGAAAATTGTAATATATATATGCGTTAGACATAAAATGAGCTTTTTGTGAATGTTTCAAGTTTATTGTTTAGTATGTACACATGTATTAAAATTGCATATAGTTCTTAAATTTTGAAATTTGTATGTATGTACATAGTTTAGTTGAATGATGTATGCATGCAAATTATGCATCGTATTTTTTATTTTAAATGTATGTACATGTTAAAATTTGAATTTGGTATGCACATGCTCAAGTTCAATCAATGTATATGTGTGCTTCAATTTTATATGATCTTAATATATGTATGCACATCCTATTTAAACAATTTTGCATGTGTGTTTCAAATTTAACTATTTCTTGTAATTTTTAAAGTTTGTATGTTAATTTTGTATAATTTAATGCAGGTGCACACTTATATATCATATCATGGATGATTTTAACATTGATGATATCATCAATCCACCACCTTAGCCACAGCCACCTCCACCTCCCCCTCCACCTAATATGCCACCTCCAACACCTGTTGCATTTGATGAGGCTTGCTTGCGAGCACACATAAATGATCAGGTTGCATCCATACAAAATCAAATCAATGTTATGCATAGTCAAGCATTGATTCCACCACATGTGAGATGTTTTGCATCTATGATGCAAAACTTTGTGGATGCCATCAGGACCATTAATTATGATCTAGATAGGCATCGACAAGTCAGAGAATAGATGAGACAATTTTATGCTAATGGTCTCTCTTATAAACAAATTTTAGACCTTAAAATAATGAAATCCCACCTAGCCCCCTACTTTCTCGACCACATTACTCGATATCCCATTCCTCCCAAAAAATCTAGAATATCCATGATCATGTGGTGCATACATCCACAAATGAGCGCACATTTTTGGGATCAATAGTATATGGTTTTTGATAGTCCCCCACACACTAATTGGGAGTTCCCATTGTATTTTTGGAGGAAATTGTATGTAGAGTTTGTTATGGGGAAAAAGCCCAATTATTTTGATTTTAAATCATTTCAGGGTGTTGGTAGCGGCATGCCACAATAGAGGTTAGGGGTAAGGGTTGATCCCCAACGCCCCATGCATGCGCAACCCCTTGTTACTGCTCCTAGTCTTCCCATTCCCGCACATGTGCATCATCAAGTTGTGGTCTCGACATTAGGTTCCCTTAGTACACTCGCAGGAGACCTTGATCAACATGCTTCTATGATAGTGGGTGGGGAGCATAGAGACGATGATGATGGAGGAGTGTTTTATGGAGCTCGTCTGAGTACCACTCTAGGAGTGTTGAGGCCCGTCCCACATGTATGTACTAGTTTCCACCAAGTATGTTATAGACCTGATCAGGGCACACCTAGTTCGAGTGGATGTGGAGATTCTGGTGGTTCATCTGGTTGCATCAATTCATTTGTAGAGTTTCTTACAGTAGACCATCACCCTGAGGACACTGCAACACGGGTATATATATGCATCTACAAATTCATTTTATAAGAATTTTGATGAATGTATATATATCAAAGAAAAGTTTACAATACATTTTAACAATCAAACTGTTTAGTGTACAGATATCACTAACAATGGGGTAATCATCCATTCCATGAGTACATACATCGACACTAGTCCTACTCGGCAACCCTTATGGGGTATTTTGATTTCAATTTTTTAAATTATATATGAAATCATTTTAAACTTGAGTTTTAAATTTATAATTGAATCACATATATGTTTGAAATATTTATGTTGGTTTAGGTGAGTCAATCAACTTCCACGTTGATTCCACCCGAGCGATTGTCGAGCACTTCTCCACTATCAGGTTTCGTAGATCAAGGGCAGGTACATTTATACTATAAATTGTTTAACTTACATTAGTATAGTTACAATTATGAATTTTGAATTCACTATATATGAAATGTGCATGTACAATTGTAAATATTATAAGCGTTAAATGTCTACATGTATGTCTAGGTTGATACCACAATGAGAATGGGCATCGGGCAAACATTAGATGTTGCGGCTACTCGTGAGGCCTCTAATTTTTAGGTTGTTTAAAAATATTTCTACACAAAATGTGCAAACTTGAATATATATATATATATATATATAAACCTAATTCAAGTATACATGCTTTAATTTTGATCTTGTAGGGCTTTGTTAGTGCAACTTTCAGCCTTGACCCAGACATAGTTACACCTCTAGGAGGACATGAAGAGCAGGCTCTAGATCAAATGGTAATTTAATTTTTTTATCATATTTAAAGTCAATTATAAATTAAATATTATGAATATAAATTTAACTTTAAATTTCAAATTGAATATATATATATATAATATGAGCTAATACATGTTTTAAATTCTATTTCTTTTATAACATGAGACACATCTTGTAGTTGAGCATGTACAACTAGGTCCTGGAGAAGAGGGTGCACAACCTCATAATACGGTACAATTAAAATATGATAAATTATAAATTAAATTGAATTAAATCATTTTTAATTATAGACTTGTACATCTAATTTCAACTTTCTTTGTCTTGTTTATGTAGATTGATTCAAAGAATTTAGAGGTTGCTTCAGGTGCACCAAAGCATCCAGACCCAGATATGATGGTAATTTAATTTTATGATGAATTAGAAATTAAATTTTCATTAAATCATTTTTCATTTTCTTACATTTGATTTCATTTGTCTCTTGTATAGAGTGTTTTCAGGTCATCTGCATAGTTCGCATGGCATGAAGAGATCTCTTGATTATATAGACAATATATGACCTAGAAACATGATTTTATGGGTTATATTTGTCTATTTCATGGACTATATTTTTGGTTTCTCATGTGCTATGTTGGAATTTACATTTCATGGCTCAAGTACTTAGTTGGACTTTAGTTCATGGGTTGTACTCTGATGGACTTTATTTCATGCCCTTAATATATTAGTTTCATACACTTAATATATTTACATAAATTATGGACTTTATTATTGTTTGAAATTTTAATTTACATATGTACATTTATGTGTTTTATGTTCATAGTCAAGACATTAATATAGGACATTAATGTGAAATTAAATATAAATATGAAATTAAAGTTGAAATTAATAGGACATTTTAATATTTATACTTTACAAATTTAGTGATCTCATACATGATATACATGATATGCACATTCAATAATTAGCGATAATTAGTCAATGAACTTATTCAATTCACGTCAATAAATCATAATTTACAAACAAAAGCAATTTGTTTATATACTAGAAAGGATAAAATTTTAAGAAATAAACAATACCATACAAGATTAGAGAAAAAAAGCATTAATAAATTCTATAAATAATAGCATCCAACACTAATTTATAAGCTATCAAAACAAATAATGGCATCCAATACTAATTTATAAGTTGTCAAAACAAATAATGGCATCCAATACTAATTTATAAGCCGTCAAAGCAAATAATGGCATCCAATACTAATTTATAAGTTGTCAAAACAAATAATGGCATCCAATACTAATTTATAAGTTGTCAAAACAAATAATGGCATCCAATACTAATTTATAAGTTGCCAAAATAAATAATGGCATTGAATACTAATTTATAAGCTGTCAAAACAAATAATAGCATCCAACACTAATTATAGGTTGTCTTAAGGGTTCCTAATACAACGTCTTAAGGGGATCAAAGAAGAGTATAATTGAGTATAAATATTAAGTGATATTAACAAGTATTATAAGTTTTAGGGTGAGTCATCATAATAAATGATATAATTAAGTATAATATTTAGGATATGTGCTAATACAACACGTCTTAAGGGGATGTCTTAAGGGGTCCTAATACGACATCTTAAGGGGATGTCTTAAGGGGTCATAATACAATGTCTTAAGGGGATGTCTTAAGGGGTCATAATGTGACGTCTTAAGGGGATATCTTAAGGGGTCCTAATAGGATGTCTTAAGGGGATGTCTTAAGGGGTCATAATATGATGTCTTAAGCGGTCTTAAGGGGATGTCTTAAGGGGTATTAAAGGGTCATAATACAATGTCTTAAGGATATAATTAATTTAACAATAATGTATGGATGATATTTAGTGATTATACAATAAAATATAAAGTTTCAAAGTAGGAAAACATGCACATTTAACAAACAAAATATATAGAATATCAATTTTGATACATAGGAGTACATAGAGTACATAATTGTGTATGTACATGTATTTGTAATTTGTACAAAATGTTTAATTCTGTAAGTATGTATGCACATATATGTCATCTCAAAACAATGTTTACAAAATTTGGATATGCCATCTCAAGAACATCTCAAACTCGTGCCCAGAATGTAGTAGGTCTTCACACCACTTGATATCAAAAAGGTACAAGCAATATCAATGAAATCATCAAAACATAGATATTCTAATTTATATAAAATAATCTATATGTACACAACTCAAGTACCTGCATTTAAACATATTCCACACATGTGTGTAGGTTGAATCCAGACATCCTCTCCTTATTGTTTCAAAGTATGAGATCAATGCAATGATAGCTTAAGGATACAAAAAAGGATACTAAATCAATTTTAACTATTAATGTACAAGCAATATCAATATGTAATCAAAACATGTATTTAAATATAATTTAACTAATAATTACCTATTTTTACCAAGTATTCCATGGTGTCTAGGTTGAATCTGCATGGACTAGATCCTTTTTTTGATTATGGCTTAAGGATCTATAAAAGGACAATTTAAATCAATTTCAATTAATTACACACTTGACCAATATTGAAACATGTATTTAATCTATTTAAAAGGACAATATAAAATTAAAACTATATTTACCTGTATTTACTTATTCCATTGTACCATCTGCATCCTCTCTCTTTTGCAATGCATCTATGATTGTCTCATGCTCTTCCATAGAAATTGTCCATGGCACTTTATTTGTAGGTCTTCCACGATACCAATCTAGTTTTATATTTGTTGCCACCACCAAATGTGAATGATGTATAATCTTTTTATGCATTTCATAATCTTCGCATGCAATCATATCATGACAACCATATTTTTGATAATATGTAAAAATTGAAAGAATGAATATTATATGTTAATGAATGAATGTGAATATGTTAATTAATGAATGCTATATGTTAATGAATGAATGTTATATGTTATTAATGGATGGATGAATGAATGATATGAATGATTATTATATGATTGGGTATGGGGAATTGAGAGCGATGTGAGGGGGGGAGGGGCCAAATGAGCTTCCATTGTCACGTGGTTGGCCCTGTTAAGTAGAGAATATTAAACTATTCTTGAAACAAAGAGAAGCTCAATAAGGTAATGCACTTTTCAATACAAGAAATGCATTGTTTGAAGCATCAAACCAATATGCAAAGATGAAATAAAGTGCTAAATTTTCACTATGGTGGCAGAAAAATGATTCTTTATACCCTGAATCCATGCTCTGCACATAATTTGAAGTTGTTTCCATTCCAATGTTCTGAGTTTAGTTTGCTTGTATGGCTTTGTATGAATACCACATTGTGTTGTGTGTGAATTTGGTTTCAAAGCTCTGTTTCTTCTATTTTTAGTGGTGACATAACTCTAAAATTTGAATTTTGTGCATAACAGGTTAGTGGAAAAATTGACAGGGTTTAGAGGCTCGATTGAGATAGATACACGAATATTTGGATCTTTTGTTGATGGGAGGCTTCCACTTAACCATGAAATTTTGTACCATCTGTAGGTATGCAAAAGTTTCTCTACTTACATTCATTCTTGATCATAAATGTGCTAAATGATATTAATGCTTCAAACTTAAGATTCGTTTCATTGTTATAATGATCAAAATGTTGTACTTTGCTATACATTCAAGCATTCTCTTTCCCCCTACCCTTTTCTCTCTCCCCCCTTCTTTTAAATCTAGAAAAATATGAAGTGGAGTATCGTTTTCTAAATCATCTGTCCCCCCTTTAGTTGTTTTTCCCTCTGCTCATGATCTTAATGTACACCTAGCCATATGCTCATGACGTGGATGTCGCTACAAGGGGGGGTCTGCTACAATAACAAAGAAATGTTAAACTGATATGTTTTATAATTATTTTTACAAGTATTTCATTAATTAAAAGAACATTAGAGTGGTTCTATTTACCTAATGCGTCCACATCATGTTCCTGAAATTATGTTATAAACTCATGCTCAATATGTTGAGCACCCTCTAAATCCTGATCTGTAGTTGAAACACAAAAGGTTACATTAATTAATACACCAATTGAAATTAAATATGTTTAAAAGAACATTAGAGTGGTCCTCTTTACCTGATGGGGCCGCATCATGTTCCTGATCTTCTCTAGCCTGATCAGGCTCAACACGTTGATCACACTCTACATGCTCTAAAGTTGTAACATGAAACGTTACATTAATTAATACACCAATTGTAATTAAATATGTTTAAAAGAACTTTAGAGTGGTCCTCTTTACCTGATGGGGCCACATCATGTTCTTGATCTTCTCTAGCCTGATCATGCTCAACATGTTGATCACACTCTGCATGCTCTAAAGTATTGGGATGCACACCATGACCTTCATCTGCAGGTTGTGCTCCACCTTCACCAGGCTGCATTCCAATGTCATGTGTAGTATTATCATTGCTTGAATATTTAAAACAAATAGGCATATAATTACTTTATGGTGGAAATTAATATTGAATAGATTGTACAAGTATTCAATTTTAAATAAGCTTTATTGAGTTTATTTACCTATGTGGCAGATGTAGTGGAAGATTGTGTTTTCCCAGTCAAGACTCTTAGGCGTTCAACCATGGCTCCATAGCCTTGCTGGAAGGAAATCTTCAGGTCCTCTTCTGTGGGAACTCTGTTGAATTCAGAGACCTACATTTTTGCATAAGATCATGAATTTTACTTCTATGGTGTGATAAAACCAAAATTGTTTTCAATTTATTATTTGGATACAATATTTCATTTATTGATACTTACAATTCATGCGGCTAATTTCATATAACCACCAGAGCCAAGTTTGTGTTGCCCGTGTTTTTCTAGTCTTGCCTTTGTTGCCTTCGATGTGTTGGGTAGCCTATGAAAAGTTTGAAATGTGTTAGATTATATAAAAAGAAAGAGTAATCAGTATATAATTACATTCTTGATAGTTTCACATACCTTCCTTGGCTCGGTGGTGTCTTTCCTTTTTCTTTTCAACCTTCTCCTTTCCATCTAACACCAGGTCCTTCCACTCCCTCTCCAGAATCATGGGGGGATGCTCGTACTTTTTGTTCTTCTCTAAATGTGACCTATATTGGTCCCTCACATACTTTAGATAGGTACCAGCTTTCTTAAGGACCTTGGTTTGGTTGAATTTTTTATCACCGAAGAGCACAACTAAATGGTTAATGAGCTCATCCTTTAAATCTTGATTTTGGGAATTCCACTGTGTATGTATGGTGGGCCCGAAGAGCTCTAATGTAATATCACTTACATGTTTATAAAAAAAATCATTTCCTGCAAAATGATCATGGGATCAATAGTCTAAAAAGAGCAATCAATAAGTAAATTTCAATTGGATTATATATAATAATAATTAAAACATTCTAAAGTACCTAGGACCTTCTCTATCTTTATGGGAACGAAATCCTCGGTCACCAAAAATGTGACCAGAAATGTTCTCGTATTGGTAATACAGGAAGATCCAAGAAATGCTGCTAAAATATCACCAGTACTAGTGGCCTCTGTATCCCCAAGTACATGTCCTGACACATTTTCTAGCATGTGTTCGCTGCCAAAGGGTGCACTAACGAATGCCTGCATGGTATGTGTTGCCGACATTTCAGACAACAATATAGGCACAGATGATGGGGTCAGATGATGTGATGTATGTGCAGGAGGATCAGGATGGACACTTGTACAAACCCCTACTCCTTGGGTAGCACTTGCAGTACCCTAATCATGGTCAGGAGCATCATGAGGATGCAAAAAATCCTGTAAAAACAACACATTATTTAGTTCATGACATAAAAGAGTACACAATATAAAACCATGAATGAACTTATGTTATAATTAAAGACCTCATGACAGCTTACTTGCAAGTTTTGTGATCTCTCAGTCAATATTTTAACCCTCTCTCTTATCTCATCTGTTTGAGGCACTATGAATAACAACTTAAGGATTTCTTCATTGCATTTTTTTTGGGTCTTCCTTATCATATTAAGAGGGTTTGTTGAATAAGTGATGTCATCATCACATAATATTGATTGCACCTATGGATGCTCTCGTTTACTGTTGGTGCCTTTCCTCAATCAGCCGACTGCAACAAGAATATTAAAAAAATTATCGAAATTAAACCAATAAACTTATAAAAAATAATAATAATAAAACATTTTGCTCATATCTAATTTGTACAACTACAATGAGGTAAATTTGTTGAGTAGAAGCACCTGAAGATACATTGTGATCTATGCTCTGGGCTAGAGCCTTCTCCGTACGATCAATGTCTGGCTGTGACAAAAATTAAATATAAAAAAACATTACCAAAATGAAACCAATAGACTTACGAAAAAAATATAAGAATAAAATGGTATATTGGAGTCATTAATTGGAGATTGGGTAAAATGGTACATAGTATGTACCACCCCCATAGTAACTGTGTTTCTAACTAAGTGATTCAAATTGTTATCAATTAGCAACTCTTCCCCTACAGTTATTGATTTTATCGTACATATGAATACATGGTTTCCCTCGCGCGCCTCGAATATGCAATTGGGTTGCTTATTTGTTGACCCAGGTCATGTACTGTTTATAAACCCTGCAATATTCCTTGATGCTTTTGGCCTTCTATCAATGTACATAGCCAATCCTTTATTTTGATCCTTGTCTTTTAGCTATATATAATTTGCTAATAGTGCATACCTACGCATACTTAGTGTATATCAAACCAGTTGCATCCAATCTTTGTAACTGTAACAGGGTCTGACATACTCCATCAATTCAATAACTTTTTCATAACAGACCTTTATGCCATCCATGCAAAATAGGCCCAAACCATGTAATGACGATGTTGCTATGCGATATATCCTCTTGTTGACACAAAAATCAGTGTTTATTGGAAGAAGTTCCATGGGTATCCATTGTTTCCCTAGATGTCTGTACCTCAAGGGCACCTCGACGTCGCCTATGCTCTCATCATCATAAGAACATGACCCCCTTCAGCAAGAAAAAATTCCGTGTGTTTACAAAATTTTATTCTAATCTTTTGACCTCTAGTTGATCTCCCTCTTTTAGACATACTACATGTCTCGCTTTCCTCCTCTTCCTAAATTTCCCTCACTCGAGGAAGACAGATCTGACAAATACCTATTTGGTGGTACCTGCACTCATAAGGATGTTGGATGAAGTTCTTTCATGGTGATATAATCCCAAGGTAACATCATGATTAATCTATCACTTCATCGCTAGAACTTCACAGGTTATAAGGTAATCAAATCTAGATAGATTGCAAGTTATTGTTACTACCGTCCAAATGTGTCCATCACAAATCAAATCTACTTAACATTTTAACTCCCAAAATTTGTAACAAGTGTTAAATGTGACTATGGTCCACCAATTACACAACCAAGGCCTCAAATGTATTCTCTAATTGTAGTCAAACGACTTTTTCTCTTCACTCAAGTAAATAAACTTGAAGGGAAACACCACCAAGTGATTTATTGGACACCTACATGACTAAAAATAGCAGAAATTTACATTTAATTTCCATATGTCTAAGTGGTTAATGGGGAGGGAGTGTGTACTAGGCCTGGTTAAGTCATCATAAGTTTATGCTTTGGCAATAAATTTTTTTAAGTCATCTTAAATCTTCCTATGTCTAATTGCTAGGAGACTTTTGGTATGTTTTAAGGTAGGATGATTGATGAAAGAGCCCAAAAGCCTTTCTCCATGGTATCCAGGTACACATAGCAGCGGTCTTCTCTTATACGGTTGGACATGATTTAAAGAACTTAGCTAGGAATTATTCATTTAACCTAAGGTTTTCTCATAATGCCATCATTGGAAAAGTATGATCAAATTCTTCTATTACGAAGAATTGGTGTATGTGCCTCTAGTAATCACTATAAATGTTTCTAAGGATAAAATGACTAATTGCATCAAGTAGGAGAGAATCAACTTTGAGTTCTTCAAAGATTATATTCCTCTATTCATAATTTTTAAGGGTTGTGTGTGGAGGAGGTTATCGCTACCAAGAAGGGAGGAGACCTTTCCTTGTGATGGAACTTCAAAATTTTACTCTTTTTATTCCATTTTTATCTTACCTTATGTCTCTGGTCATCTATGGTGTGTGGGAAAAGCCTAAGGTTGGGGTTTTACCTTTGTCTTCATGTAAAACCCTAGTATTTATCTTACACCTTGGGTGGGATCTTTTGGGCCGTTACTTTTTTGGGGAGGGTTTTAAAACAACTTCAGCCCCATCACTTCATCTAGGTTGGGCCCCTTTTAATTTATCATTTTATTTCCTTCGCCTGATTTTATTATTTCTTAAGTCTTGGATGGTCCCGTGCTACCTCGTTTAAAAAACAACTTATGTCATTGTTTATCATCGGCCTAGTGATGTCCCCTCATTCTTTTAATAAATGTTTTATATTTTGCAAAGGGACAAGTTTGCATGACCATAGATCAATTATCATTTGATCTCAGTTGTTCCCTGCCATCCTGTGATAACCCCACCACACTGTTTTGGTTGATCACAATATCATGGGCGAGCACCACATGTCTCATTTAGTGAAGCTAAAGAGATGATAGAATACTTTGATACATTTATCTAGTTTCAATACATTATGTAGTGGGTTACTAAAGCATTATGCGATGCATGTGTTTCAAATCAACAGAGATGTTATAATCTCGGTAGGAAAGGTGCTTGATGGTTAATGACAAAGTTGGTGACTGTGTTGAATGAATAGGATTACCGATGGTTGAGATCCACAGTTTCCCGCCATAGCATGATCAAAAGTTGTGAGGTCTTTATCGATCACGATATCATGGGCGAGTACCACATGGATTTCCTTGGCAACACATAGTATGGTGGGCCCTTATTTCCATGATGGAGATTGTGTCAGTTTGTTTTGAAGGTAGTCATTCGATCATTTGACCAAAGTGAAGGATTGACAACTAGTATTTGAATCTGTATCAAATGTGATTACAATGTTCTATTATGTAATTTCATATTTCTATTTAGCCCTCCTAGAGAACTAAAAACTCAAGATTACAACTACCCTCCTAGAGAACTAAAAACTCAAGATTACAACTACCCTCCTAGAGAACTAATTGTTGAAGAGAGCCAAGATACAGACACCAGACAAATGGCATATAGGTCATTTGTAATAGACAATGAATTTTGATATACAGAGACTCAAATGCATGTATTTTGACGGAGTAAATGAAGATATCTAAGTTGCAGATTAAGATTTTGGTATCAGTTGTTTGTTAAATTTATGCACTTATTTGATTTTCTCCATTTTGATGCTTCTCTATTATTTAAATTGATATAACAAGTTTATACTCAGTTTATCATTGTACATTTGCTATATATGTGTGATCTGGTTATTCGGTTCTCTAAAGTAGGGATTAAAATATTTCAATCAATCACAACAATTGGGAAGTGTTACTTGGATTAATAAGAAGAATCACATAACTAGAATTTCCATTCTATCTCAAGAAGAGTTTGCCAATTATTCACTTGCACATTTACACAAGTTGTAAACAATTTATCTGCCTGGCAATTTGAATTATTTCCCTTATTGAAATCCACATTTACAGATATTCATTAGAATCCATATACCCAATAAGGCATTGGTCTCCCCTTGCATTCTTTTATAATTTTCATTATTCTTATTTATTTTACACTTACATTTACAAATACACATACATATGCATTTACTGTTTTCATTTATTTCTCATGTAGTTTAATAGTTTGATCGATTTCATATTATATGTGTTGAAGACTTTAGAATTTCCATTACATTAATTTATGGATATGTTGTATCTATAACACTACAAAACCATATGCTCTTTGCATTTACACTTGCATTTAGAAATACACATTTATATACATAGATATAGATTTCTTTAATGATATGTTGCATTTAATTCTTCTAGGAGAGCATCCAGTAATTGCATTTACATTTACATTTAAAAATACATATACATACATACATGCATATATATGAGTGCGTGTGTGTGTTTGTGTGTGTGTGTAGTGTATGTATATCATTTATATTCAGTGTTCAGAAACAACCAATTAGTTCTGCACATGGATAAAAATTCATAAAATCAGATCTCCCATACATATTTTGCTGAAACCTAGGCTTGAACCTCTCATTTCACATGCTTTTCTTCACAAAACTCTTGAGGACAACAGTTATACCTTCTTTATTTCTTCATCCTATGAACTATTCATGCATCCTACAATTACAACAATATTCATGGGGCCTCTTACATAAGCTACAATAATCACAAAAATTGTAAGAGCCCCTTTATATCATGTTTGGACTACAAAACCCTCAAAAATAGGGTAACTAGGTTGTATGCTTGAATGCTTACATAAGCTACAGTAATCACAAAAAGTGTAAGAGCCCCTTTATATCATGTTTGGACTACAAAACCCTCAAAAATAGGGTAACTAGGTTGTATGCTTGAATGTTCTGTATAAGGATTTCATAAGTAGTATTGTAGGTGGATATGTTCTATATAAGGATTTGATAAGTAGTATTGGGTTAGAATACATATTGATGAGATTGTAAAGCAATGTTATCAAGTATCTTATATGTTATGTGTTAAATCTATCATAAACCCTTAGATGCTTATAAATTTCACTCCTCCAATGGATATATGGCACTGATCTAAGTTGTACTTATTCATATGGTTCGGTATTTGTTTTCCTTTACCTAGAGCTTGCTACAAATTGCAAATCAATGACTATCTTATACTATGAAATGTTGTAGTTATCTCATGCTCCAAATAGTTAATATTATTGATAAACGACCAATTCTATTCAATATTATCCTATTATGCTGAGCTATTAAATGAGATTATATGTTGTTGTTAATGTTGTTTATGATGATGGTGTAGAGGTTGTAAATGCATTAAGGGATCACCCTCCCGGGTCTTGCAGAGCCCAAAGTGTAGGAGGTATTTAAAATCCTCGTTAGTTGGTCTAGGTCCTTCGAGCTGCCCTTTATTGGAATTGGCAATTCCATAGGTAGATTAGAAGATCAACCTACTTACCGTAGAAACAACCAACACCTCGCATATGTTTGTGGTGGAGGTATTAAAGAAGAATTGTATGCCTCTATTTCCATTCATTAGATCTACCTTAGCCTAGCATATAATTGGGCTAAGTCTACAATTGCTTTAGACTCATGCGATGAAGGCTATGTGTGATGAAATCCTAGACCTCAACCAAGATGTGGGTAGATTATGGGAGTTTTGCCAAGACCTGTGAGGCTAGTCGATAAAAATGTGAAAGACTAAGCTATTTTATTTTTCTGTCTTATCTTATACCATTTTACGAGAATGGGGGTGCCAATGTACGAGAAGATCTTTGGAAACTAGGCATGAAAATTGCAAGTTAAAGAGAATGGGGGTGCCAAACTTACAGTACTCATTGCCCCTTGGTCGTCGATTTTCCTTGAGTTCTCTCAATCTCATCCTCGACATTGGTATTGACCTTGTTTTCACTCCTCCAAACTCTTCCTCGGTGCTAGCATTGACCTTGTTTTCACTACTCCAAACTCTTGCTCTGTGTTGGTATTGACCTTTCATTTCTCCAATTTGGCAATCTACAACTTGGTTTCGTTAGGTTTTACAGTATGTTAATTAAATTGAAAATTTTGGCACCATTTAGCTAGGTTTTAATATTCTACAATATAGTTAAGTATATATTAGCTATATTTTACATAATAAATAATATAATTATATATTATATTCTTTAAAAAAATTATTAAATACATATTAAATTATTATAATTAATAATTAATAATAAGTATATTTTTATATAATACAAAATATAATTAATATAATATATATTTAATATAATAGTAATATATATTAATATGAGAGAAAGAAACTAAATTTTGATTGGTTGTTTCATGTCAACAATCCAAGGATGGCATGTGTCCTTGGGGAGTTATGCTCAAGGTAGCATGCCATTTGATTAAAGATATGATAATTCTCCTTTAAGACCTCTTCAATGTACCCATTGCACACTTAAGAAGACAAAGATAAATATAGGGAAGAAAATATAGAGAGGGAGATAATGACAAACATACAAATAGAAAGGGAGATAAAGAATGATGAATAGATAGAGATATAGGGAGGGTGATTGATATATCTCTCCCTGTTCGCTCTCTATATCTCTATATCTCCCACTATCTATGTCACTCCCTCTTCCCCCTTTATCTATTTAGCTATCTCTCCCTCTCCCCTCTTTCTCTCTCATTCACTCCATCTCTCCCTCCATCTCTCCTACTCTATATCTCTATCTCTATTTCTCTTTTTATCTCCCTCTCACTCCTCTCTCTATCTCTTTCTATCTATATCCCTTTCTCTCCCTCCCCCTCTCTATCTCCCCCTCTCTATCTCTCACCATCTCTCCCTCCCTATCCCCCCTATCCATCGACTCTCTATCTCCACCTCTCTTCCTTTCTCTTCCCATATATCTCCATCTCTCTTTCTCTTCCCATATATCTCTATCTCTCTCTCTTTCTCTCCCCATCTATCTCTATCTCCCCATTTATTAACTAAGAAGCCATGCAAGCATACAATAGTATATGTTGGTAAAAATTTAATAGTGTTTTATTAAACTATAAGTAACACTTATCTTTTTAATGTCAAGCCTTCTTATAAAAATAGTGTTTTATTAAACTATAAGTAGATTATTGTCACCACTCTTCATTCAACATGAAATGCCAAATGTAGCAATTGTTTTGTTTCTTTTGTCAAGTTTCATTAACCAAGCTATTTATTGAGTTGAATAAAGTTGTGTTATGACCCTTCATCTCTTAAAAATAATTAGACAATATTAGCGAGATCAGGAAGGGGAGAAAAATAAACTCCTTCAAACTAGGGGTAGTTGTGGGTTTGTTGGTTTTCTTTGTATACTATATACTTAGTTCCTCTAGGATAAATAAGTCAATTTAGATCATTTTCTTAGTTGTGTATCCTAACTAATATAGAGTAAGCTTTTTCATTTTAATTGACTACTACATAATAGTTTATGTGTTGAAAGAATTTTTTCCATTCTTTGTAGTTTTTACATTGGAATACAAATCATATTTGATTTCATGCCAATATACTTCTTTCATAAAGATATTTGTTTGAAATAAGTGCTTCATAGCCCATCTAATCAAATCATAATTAACCTATCAAAAAGGCAATAGGAATTTTCTAAAGAAAAGAACACTTGACCCAATCATAAGTGTATGGCCTTCGAGAAAGGAGTGATCCACCTTAGCAATAACAACTACTTGATTTAGACCTGTGTATGTGCAGGATCATGATGGGCCAAAAAGTGGCAACATGAAAAAAGTAGCATTTTGAACTCACCAAAAAATGACTTTTTTTTTGGGTTGGGTGCCAGTACACATTGCTCCATAGCAATGCCCAAGCAAGGACTACAAATTAGATATCCAATTGTTTCTAATATCTAATTTGAAAAACATTTTAAAATGTAATATTTTATGCTATCGGGATATCCAATTTTACACATATACCCAAGAGTAATTAGGAGGTGGAGGGGGAGAAGAGAGAGAGAGAGAGAGAAGAGAGAGAGAGAAGAGAGAGAGAGGAGAGAGGGGAAAGGGATAGAGAGAGGGGGGAGGAAAGGGATAGAGAGAGGGGAGAGAGAGGAGTGAGGAAACAAGAGACAAAGAGAGGGGAGAGAGGGAACTAGGAGGGGAAGGGAGAGAGAGATAGAGAGGGGAAAGGGAGAGGGAGGAAAATGGGGAGAGAGGGGGGAAAGGGAGAGAGAGAGAGAGAGAGAGAGAGAGAGAGAGAGAGAGAGAGAGAGGAGAGGGGGTTAAGGATGGGAGTTTAAGGGTTTAGTGTTTAGGAGTTTAGAGTTAGGGGAGAGATAGAGGGGGTGAGTGAGTGAGAGAGAGACCTAAGAGAGTGAGAGGAGGTAGGATGGAGAGACTTGAGAGACAGAGGGGGGTTAAGGGTAGAGGGTAGATGGTTTAAAAGTTTAATGTTTAAGGGTTAAGGGTTAAGGGTTTTGGGTTAAGGGTAGAGGGAAGAGAGATAGAGGGAGTGAGTGAGTGAGTGAGAGACCTAAGAGAGGGAGAGGGGGTAGGAGAGAGAGACTTGAGATAGAGTCAGGTGGGTAGGTGAGAGAGACTTGAGAGAGGGAGTGGTGCTAGGAGGGAGGAACTTGATAGAGAGAGAGGGGAGGGAGTGGGAGAAATAGGAGACAAGGTTAAGGGGTAGAGGGTAGAGGGTTTAATGGTTTAGGGTTTAAGAGTTAAGGGTTTAGGAGTTTAGGGTTTAGGAGTAGAGGGAGTGACATAGAGAGTGAGTAGAGAGAGAACTGAGAGAGGGAGGGAGTAGGAGGAGAGACTTGAGAGAGAGAATTAGAGGAGTAGAGGGTAGAGGGTTTAAGGGTTTGGGGTTTAAGGGTTTGGGGTTTAAGGTTTGGGGTTTAGGTTATGGGTAGAGGGGATAGAGATAAAGGGATTCAGTGAGAGAGAGAGAGGGAGGGAGTGGGAGAGAGATAGAGTATAGAGGGTTAAGGGTAGAGGGTAGAAGGTAGAGGGTTAAGGGTAGAGGGGAGGGATATAAGAGTGAGTGAGTGAGAGAGAGACCTAATGTAATGCCCTGTCTTATAACCTAAGGAATGTTGCAATTGTGTATAAAAGTGAAATATTTTTTTTTTAAAGTAATAATATTAAGTTAATTAGTTGCATACATTCACTAAGTTACGCGACGTTACACTACTTGAGTTTTTCCATAGACGACTTTAGTATTTAGCATTGCACATATTAATTAACATAAACATAAAAGTAAACATTGCACAACATTTAAATTTCCATTCATGAAAGTATAAAGTACAAATATGATTCTTACATTGCATTTGAAATATTATTACAATACTCATTCATTTGATGAGGTAGATCAATAATAGTTACAATTACATTTTACAAATGTTCACCTCATAAAAAATTGAGGGATGTTTTCAAATAATGCAATAAAGAAAGCACACATATGTATCCAAGTACAAGCTCTCCATCCATGAAGCTCTCGTTGCCATGATCATAAACTAGGGACCCAACGGAGTAAGGTGCACGTTCCACCCAACCATGTGGTACCTGTAGGTCCACCCCCCGTGCTAGGAGATAGTAATATGGTTACCTAGACATAACCTATTAACCCTAGACACAAGTACATAACTAACTGATGGTTACATTGCTTCCAGATTTTAAGACAATCGAATGTGCTAAGTACACAAGGTAAACTGTTATTTTAGGTGGAGTGTCATCACAACATTGCAAAGGTTACCCTGGTGTTTCTTCCTAGGTTCCGGCCCCCAACTTGGGTTACCCTGGTAACCTCTTACGAAACCCGTCCCCATTTGCAAACTATTGCGGAATCAAATGTCTTTTAAGGTAACAAGGTATCGATTTGCCATTCCAGGCCTTCTCAACTTATACTCATGACTTAACTAGCTCTAGAGTCTATAAGTGAGGCATAATCATCTTATTAAGGATTTTAATTCTAACTACTATGTTGTTTAGTTATCACTGACTTACTAACTCTTTGTAAGTTACCCTGACACCACTTTGTGTGTCGGCCCTTACATAGAGCCACTCCCCTAAACATAACAAAGGAATTCTAAGTTTCCCTAACTAAAGTAGGCAAGGTGTACATAAACACAACATATAATTCTACACTTTTCATAACGAACATCAATGACTATGTTCACAAAATCAGGTATCTAAACACCATGCAAATACCATGTACACAACCTTAGCCAACACAAGAATTCAACTTAACAATCACAACTCCCACGTCTAACAACTTGTCTGGGAGACTTGTACAATTAAGACATTCCCAATTTGCCCAATAAAGAAACATGACTTAAGCAAATTGAAAAATAAGAGTCTACATTAGGATATACTAAATTCAGTCATGCAATAATCTAAAATACCAAACTTATTCATCTAAGATTTAGTGCATCTTCCATGGAATACGAAAATCAAATCTATAATTTGCCCAATTTCATAGCCATATATTATAACAAAATCTATATAACTCCAGAATAACAATCTATTCTAGGCACAAATAACTTAGTCATAACATACTAACTATTAAAATATCTATATTTAGATATTTAATAATTTTTTTTTTTTTTTAAATATCTCAGTAAAAAAAAAAATGATAACTCTTCTAAATTTTCTAAACATTAAATTATTATAATTATAAATATTATATACATATTATATATATATAATATATATTATATATATAATATACATTACATATAAAAATAAATATATAATAATTATAAAATAAAATAAACATGTATTAAAATTCATAAAAGCTAAATTAAATATTTTAGGGTTCAAAACCCCCGGCCGCCCGCAGGCTGCGCTATGGGTAGGGCCGCCATCGCAGCCCACCCACAGAGCTCAGCCGTGGGTGGGGCTGCCATCGCAACCCTCCCCACAGGGCTCGGTCGCGGCAGCTGAGCCGAGCGCTGCCCGCAAGGGCGGCGCTGGGCTCGACCCTCGCCGCCGTCCCCCCTGCGGGGTCGGCTGCGGGTAGCCCTGCCACAGAGCTTCGACTCTCATGCGAATTTTTATTTCGTATTTTTTTTTTATAAAATTTTTCTATTATAATAAAAACACAACCATATATTATTTAAAATATAAATTCGTACGACAATTTTCATTCACTATTTAAAAATAAATAAAAACCTCAAATTCGCCTGTACATAACCTTTCAATATTCTTAAAAAGAAAATAAGATTTTCACATTCCAATTTATATATGAATATAAATTCTACAGAGTTTTCAAATAGGGTATTTTAGAAATTCCTACAGAGTTATTTTGGAATTAAATTTTCAACAACAGGGTTTCAATGGGGAAATTGGGGAAATTGTAAAATTTCTTTAGGATTGCAATGGGAAAACTGAATATTTCAATAGTATACACAAAATTTTTCTCTAATAAATTCTATTCTATTTCCTGAGGATTAAATTTCATTTTTCAAACAAATAATTCCTTCTCAAATTTTAATACAAACTGTTTCCTACAGGAAACTTTCAACAAAGAAATAACAAAGCCTATAGAAAACTTTTAATAGAGAAATAACTATTTTCTCTACATATTATTTACCAAGAAGAACATGAATTTAATAATATGAAATTTCTTTTTCTCAGACTTTCTTTTTCAAAAGCAACAAATTAAACACAAGGGAAATACCTGTTTCCTTTGCTTCAAAAATCTGTCTAGAGAAGAACTTTGCTTGTAGCTTCCAAAACTTCTCCCGAACACCAAATCCCAATATCCAAAACAGAGAACTTCCACAAATATACAATAGTACCAAAAGGCATAAACAAAAATATTAACAGAGCACCAATATTTTTCCCGTGAAGAATAGAAGAATCTTCTGTATTTTCCCAGATCCCAAATAACCTCCGAGAAATTCCTCAACCAAAAGCAATAAATTTTAACTGACACACTTGTCGAGAAGAAGAAAATATCTTCAATAACTTCTCGGCAATCTTTCCTTTCAAGATTTGCATGCATTTAATTTATTTAAAATTTCAATTTTCAAATGCAAAATTTATTTAACAATTAAAATGCCATTTCCAAAATAATAATTAATTTCTAATAAAATCTATTCACACATTTAAAACAATTTTAATTTAATTTATTTATTTAATTAATTAAATAAATTTAATCTTAGCGATCAAATTACTTAACTAAACAAACTAATTAATTAATTTAATAAAATAAAAAACCTTATTTTAAACATTTAAAATTAATTTAAATAAATAGTATATTAAAGCATAACAAACTACCATAAAAATGATAAAATTTTCCTTTCAAGCAATTGATCCAATCAGGAACAAACAAGACCATCTATGATTGCAAACTAAAACTGACATGTACTGTGACTGGGTTAAAGACTAGACTAGGATAAACCATGCTACTACCTCCCAATCAACATATCCGTTGAGTCTTGACACACTCAGACCTGAATAATCAGGTGGAGTCAGTGTCATGTACCTGCAATCCTACAATCAAACCAATAACAGGCATATATATATAATCCATTGTACAGACACACCGTGCGGAGAAAATCACGGACATCATAGGGCACTCGCAAGCTACTAGACTAGGATAAACCATGCTACTACCTCCCAATCAACATATCCGTTGAGTCTTGACACACTCAGACCTGAATAATCAGGTGGAGTCAGTGTCATGTACCTGCAATCCTACAATCAAACCAATAACAGGCATATATATATAATCCATTGTACAGACACACCGTGCGGAGAAAATCACGGACATCATAGGGCACACCAATACACATCACATCAGACTGACGAATTAAATAACAGTTAGTCCATCATAAACATATATATAGCAATAACATCTGAAAGAAATATCTACGCTATCACAAAGCATATCAGAAATCAATTATCACCATATAATGTATCATCATATCACAAAGTGAATCCGCTGTCACTCAAAATCAGCGATCAAAATATCCAAACCAAAGTACCAAAGTCTAAGAGTGTGAAAACATGCAAATAGAAAACATGAGCATAAATGGAGGGGTACTACACCTAAGAGAGGGAGGGGGGTAGGAGGATGAGACTTGAGAGAGAGAGGGAAAGAGGGAGGGAGTGGGAGAAAGATAAGGGGTAGAGGGTTAAACATAGAGGGTAGAGGGTTTAAGGGTTTAGAGTTTAAGGGTTAAGGGTTTAGGGTTTAGGGTAGAGAGAGAGAGAGAGAGAGAGAGAGAGAGAGAGAGAGAGATCCGAGAGGAGAGGGGGTAGGAGGGAGAGACTTGAGAGAGAGAGAGAGGGTAGAGGGTTTAAGGATTAATGGTTTAGGGTTATGGGTAGAGGGGAGAGAGATAAAGGGATTCGGTGAGAGAGGGACGGAGGGAGTGGGAGAGAGATAGAGGGTATAGAGTTAAGGGTAGAGGGGATGGAGTTAAGAGTGAGTGGGAGAGAGAGACTTGAGAGAGGGAGAGGGGGTAGGAGGGTGAGAATTGAGAGAGAGAGGGAGGGAGGGATTGGTGTTGGTGTAAATAAGTATTTTACTTATTACACTTTACTTAAGCTTACTTAGGTAATGCATATCATTATAGGTTGCACTTGTGACACCTAGTTATTTGCATCTTGCATCTAGGTTTGTGCATACATTGAGAGATATGAGTTGGACACTTAGGGAAGTGTGTGTAGGAGAAATTCCACTCTTTGTGGTGTGATCTAGTTATCACTTTTTTATCTCCACTTTTTGTGGCATGATAATTCCACTTTAGGTGGGAGATCCACCTTTCATGGAATTATCTAATATTTCTCTCTACCTACCACACATATGATTGGGACACTTGTCTCATTCATAGCCCTTCATTGTGTCCTAGCTTGCCTTTATAAGAAAGCCTTGTACATGCTTGTAATTGTCCATCTTCAAGAACATCTTCATGCATATTGAGAATACAATATTCATATTCTCTCATCTTGTCTCTCTTTTGTGCTATGTTTAGTCTCTTGATCTTCTTGTTTCTTTTCATAAGTTCTTACAATTGGGATATAGATAGAGGGTAGAGGGTTTAAGGGTTAAGGGTAGAGGGGAGAGAGATAAAGGGAGTGAGTGAGAGAGAGAGACCTGAGAGAGGGAGAGGGGGTAGGAGGGAGAGTCTTGAGAGAGAGAGAGGGAGGGAGTGGAAGAGAGATAGAGGATAGAGGGTTTAAGGGTTTAAGGATTTAAGGGTTAAGGGTAGAGGGCTAAGGGTAGAGTGGAGAGACATAGGAGTGAGTGAGAGAGAGAGAGAGACTTGAGAGAGGTAGAGGGGGTAGGAGGGAGAGACTTGAGAGAGAGAGAATTAGGAGGGGGAAGGGAGATGGGAAGAGGGGACAAAACAACCCATTAGGTCTACACATGGATAAAAATTAATAAAATCAGATCTCCCATACATATTTTGTTGAAACCTAGGCTTGCACCTCTCATTTCACATGCTTTTCTTCACAAAACTCTTAAGAAAAATAGCTATACCTTCTTTATTTCTCATCCTACACCTTATTCATGCATCCTACAATTAGAACAGTATCCATGGACCCTCCTACACAAGCTACAATAATCACAAAAAGTGTAAGAGTCCCCTTATATCATGTTTGGACTATAAAACCCTCAAAAATAGGGTGACCGGGCTGTATGCAAAGAAATAAAGCATTCTAACTCAAATCAAATTCAAATCAAAGCTAACACATATCTTCATGACCTGGAATTGATTTCACATTAAAATATGGCTACAAGTGACCATACAGTGCTGCATAATAGGAAAAATACATAAATTTTGAAGAAAAAAATAGATTTTTGAATGTCAAGAGCTTGTATTTTAAATCCTCAACCATCAACAACCATTAAAATGATCACTTTATGCCTTTTAAATGCCTTAACATGTCAACCACTGAACAACTACCTTTACAACTAATTTTTTAATCTTTTATGATCACATGAAACATAAAACACACTAATTTCAAGGCTATTAACATCACTATTGAAATGTTTTAATTTTTTGACCTTTCAAACATTAAAAAGTACATCATTAAATTAATTATGTAATGGAATAAAACTTAAAAACATCATGAATTAATTATGTAACCACATAAGTCAAATATAATTCTATCAAGTAATTAATATCAAATAGATAATATAATCGCATAACTCATACATTTCAATGTCATTGATCTTCTTCTTCATCCAACTCTTTGTCTGTATCAACCGATCCATATTCAACATTGTAAGGATTGGTCATATCATCATCATCATCATCAATATTAGTTTCGATAATGTCATCATCCATACAGATATCATCTTCATGAACATTAACTCCTACATCATCATGATCTAGTTCCTCCTCTTCGACATCTTCGTCAGGGACATCATCAAATAATTGTTGATCATGATCATCATCTACATCATCTTCCAGATCTTCAGTATCTTCTTCTTCCACCACATTATACTTTACCATCCTTTTCCTATTGGATCATGTCTAACAACAAATGACCAACTCGGTTTACCTGGAACCTCTGAGTAAAATACCTGCTCACATTGGCTTGGAAGAACATAGGGCTCATTTCTAGGTCACTCGATCAACCTTGTATTAACCATGGTAAATCCATTATCATGTTCAATAATAGTTCTCTCGAGATCATTTTCATTCAATCATATCCTATACCATAGGATGACGAATAGAATTAATCTGAAGGACTTAAAGTCACACTCAAGTATATCATCCAAAATCCCATAGTATCGATTTCTGAGACTTCTAGATGCATGTCACTTCTAGATGAAACATTAGTCACCTAAAAGAATGTAGCTATACCAGAATCACAAGATTTCTTCATGTCATCCAACATTTTAATTCAAAATTTATGACCATTGCACCACATAGCCTTGTGGTGTTTCACCTGCAATATGTCAAATGTGTAAAAATTATTGCAATATCGTCAGTTGATAAACATATTTATTCTTGGCCGAATGTATGCAAAGAAAACAATCTCAACATATATATACATCAATATAATAGAATCTCCATTACGATGAGCTTCTTTAACCAATGAAGCCACACCTTCCCATGTTAATGCACGACTAGATTGTTGACATTGTTCAATCCATACCATCATCTAATCAAGATTGTTTGTGACATGCAAATGTAGTGCATCCCACTCTCGACCAACTGTATCAAAAAAAATTGAAATTCACAAACAACGTATAATTAGTTAAATACCATAGTATATGACCTTAATTTATAATCAAGATGTATATTGAAGATTAAAAATTAAATAAGTACAATATACATAAAAACTATATGTAAAATGTATTCCAATTAATCTCCATGACAATCTTATAATTACCTCTCCCTTTCCTCAATCTACCTTTCCCCATTAGGTACTTTCCTTCGAATTTGTTAATGGAGTTGGGATCCCAAATGCAACCTACATGGATCTTTGTTGCAAACCTAGGAAGATATTCACTAATATACACCATGGTCTGGTATACCATATATCCCTCCACCATAGAACCCTTAGGATTTTCTCTTTGTCTAACCAAAGCCTTCAAAATTTTTAAGTGTCTCTCAACCATCCACATTGACCTTGTGTGTAGAGGTCCACACAATTCAATCTCCTCAACTTGGTGTATGAGGTAGTGTTCTTGTGTATTGAAAAATGTTGAAGGTAGACACTTTTGCATTTCACACATTAGACAAGGAATTTTTCTCTTCCAATAATTTATATCTTCTTTATGGATTTCTTTAGATGACAATCATCTACAAGTGATTCAAGGCGCAAATATATTAATGAGATTTAACAAAAATATACAGTATATTACATCACAAGTAAAAAAAATGGAAATTATAAGATGTATACAATGAATTGAAAAAATATCGCTACTTACCTCATTTATTTTCCAAGATCATATATAACTTGTTTGACATTGTTGTCAAAGTTGTCTAGGAGAGATAGAGGTACAATGTACTGCAACAATTAGAAAATGATCTTTTCATTATTTTTCCAAAAGTAGTAAACATAATACATTGAAAAGTACATGCATTATACAAGTGTATATAATATACCAGAATAATTACCTTAATGAAGGTATGCCAATCATACGTTTTCATCCCTGACCCAAATTCACCTTTCTTTGTTATTATATCGTTTATGTTCGCAGCAAATCTTGTGGGAAATCAAATTTTTCATATGACTTCTTTCATAGCATTGCTTTGTTGCTCCATTAATAACCAAGGAAGGGCATTTATATTAATTTGGTCTCCATCGCTATTTAATTGAATGACATTTTTCATTGCATGATTGGCTTCCTGAATGTCACTACAAATTTTGACAATTTTTTCGTTGTCATGCCTGCCATCCAATATTTTTCATAACATTTCTGTTATATTCTTTTCGATATGCATTGTATCAAACAAATGCAAAATTTGTAGCTACTCATATTAGGGCAACCTATTAAATTGTCTGGGATAACTTTTCAGTCCCTGTGGAAGCCGACCATTAATGCCTTGACAACCTTCATGAAGCATATAAGATAAAAAAATTAACAAGGACAATCATTGTCAATTACAGCATGAGTAAGCACAACACAATATAAAAATATAAATTCAAAACATATCATATATGATAGATAAACAATTTGATCCGATGTATAACCTTGATGATTAATTCTATTATATTCCAACTTCCATAAGCGAGGTTTCATTCTTCGTGGTTTTGATGTAGTCTCTTCTTTCCCATTAAAAAGATGTTTTTCAGTAGTTCGATACTTATGATTTCTATGGAGGAAGTTCCTATACTCATCAAACACCTACTTTCCTAAACTTGTTGAATGATGGGATTTCATCTTTGGACCACAAATTGGACATGCAAATTTTCTCTTTGTTTGAATACCTACAAGATCATATATAATTGGTTTAAATATGTCAATTTTTATAATTATATATAATGAATAGATTATTTTAAAAGCATGCATGATATCTACTTCATAAAATTAAATATTGTTAAAGTGCAATTGAACGTTATAACATACCACAAAAATGTGTTAGCCCTAGGGCATCATGAATTTTCCATACAAGGATTGCATGGAATTGAAATTATCTTTGTCCTATTGGTCTAGAGACATCATACATAGTGATGCCATTCCATAACTTTAGTAACTCGTCGATAAGAGGCTCAATATATACATTCATATCTTTAACTTAGTACTTACCTAGTTGAATGAACATAAACATTACATAATTATTATAACCATTTTACTGCAATATATATAAATTAATGTACATGACTATTAAATGAAAAAAATATAAGCCATTATGCAATAAATAAGACAAATGAGATGCTACTACGTTAAATATAATTGATGTAAACAAATACCTGGAACAATCATTGACAACATTATGTGCTCCCTCTTTATCGACATCCATGGAGGAATGTTATTGTTGATAACAAAAACAGGCCACACCAAGTAAATAGATCTCAGCTCTCCAAATGGATTGACACCATTTGCTCCCAATGAAAGCCTGATATTATGAGGTTCTTCTTTAAAGTGTGGCCATTTTTCCTGCATGTCCCTCTATGTAGAACCATCCGCAGGAATTCGAAGGATTTCATCTCCACTTCTATTCCATGCATGGTAATCCATAAATTGTGCTAAACTTTCGCACCTAAATAATCATTGTATACGTGGAATAATGGGAATATAACAAAGAACTTTGCAAGGCACCTTTTTTGTTAGTTGATTTGTTTGATATCTACTCATATGACATTCCAGGCATTTTGTTGTAAATTCATGTTGTTTATTATATATAATATGATCATTAGGACATGCATATATTGCTTAATACTCCATTCTGATATCTTTCATAATGCCAGATAAATATTGGTATGAGCAAGGTAGAATATTTGATGGTGGTAACAAAAATTCACCAATCAATCTACAACAATTTTTTTTTGTTAATATAAAGAATATCAATGGTACATATTTCATCATTTATTTACTAGTGATGAACTAACAAAAATTAAAATAGAGGAAAAAATATGACATATATGACATACCTTAACATCTGTGAGATTGCTATGTTTGATAAACCATTCATAACCTTCAAGTTCAACAACAAACAACAGAGAGAAGAGTTGTTTGGGAGCCTTCATAAAGGGGCTCATATGCCTTCTCAAGTACAGGTAAATCATGAACATCATCAAAGTCTTCTCGATCATCATGATCAGCTCTGCCACTAAATATGTCATGGATCAATGTATATGTACCATCATCTTCAACTATGTTTTCTGGCGCATGATCATCTTCTTCCATAGGATCATTAACTTCATCTTCGATATTCATAGCTCCATGTTCATCTGCTTGTAAAACCAAATTCTCTGGGCCGTGATAATCCATATCATGTGCCCTAGGGTGCCCCACCTTTATAATAATGATAGACATAAATAAACCATGATCATGATCAAGTGATTATATATATATATATATATATATATATATAATTTTAAAACGATATAAACATTTACAAATTCAATCAATATAAAGACATATAATGAACAACTTACCAATGGACGGTAATCATGCCCCCCTTCAATGTGACTATGCTTCCTACAATGTTTCTTAGTTGTTGTGATTAAAATTTGTCTCGTCTTTAAGCCCTTGCAATTATTGCAAGGACAATAACATTTCCCATCACCCTTTCTTTTCAATCTAGCCCACAATCTATCAAGTGTCTCTTCATTTTTTTCTGGACTAATATTATCTAACATGATTTTTCTTTACCAAACTTGACTATTTAGATCTTCAAAAAATATCAAACTCACATTCCAATAATTTTTATTCATAGACAAGTAACAAAATCTAATAATTTCGATAGTTTACACCAAAAAAATTTGGCATGCAACCACCCTTGCAAAAGAGAAGATAGTCTGAAGTTAATGACCCCAAAAAAAACTTTAAAATGCTAATTCCAAAACTTATTAAATTATGATTTTATTGTGATTTCCAACCGTTAGACTCCTAAAATTAGAATATTGAACTTGATCGCAAACTTCCTAAAACGATGGAAGTAGCGAGCTAGTAAGAGCAAGTGACCCATTCCTAAGGAGCAACAATTTAGAATCATCATTGCTAATGCCAATACAGATTTATCCTTTTAGTTAAAGATGCAATGTGTCACTTCTTATAACGAGCTTATCCCTAGGGCCTTCAACATTGAGAGAGCCCTAATCGTACAAGGAAGCACACACTAGTAGAATTTGGCAAATAAATGACTAGGTGACTAAAAATTTTAGTCACAACAACTAAAAATGACTAAATTCTGCTCATTTTTTGCAACTCAGCTATAAATGAGTAAATAAATTACTAGTTTGGTTATTGATTAAAAATTATTTAGTCACACAAATAAAAATGACTAAATAGTTATTCATTTATTTACTCACAATCCATTTGAATAAATAATTTAAGGAATCAAGAATATAGCTTGCCAAAATACTCTAAAACTTTAATAAACATACCCTAAAAATTTTGTCAAAATCTTATTTTCAGTTGTAGCCCACCAGAATGGAGTTTACATTTTAATAAACATACTTGAAAACCTTCGTCAAAACATTATTTTCAAGCATAAACCACCAAAATGGAGAAGTGTTTCAGTAAAGAATGACAGAGAACGGCGAGGAGATGTGTGTGAAAGGAGGCATAGGATTCATTGCTACTTATCTCATTCCTGCTTTGCTCAAAAAATCTTACATTGTTCCCGCTACTATTTGTAATCTAGGTATTTATTTGACATATATTTGCATAATCTCAAATTCCTTCAAAGTCTTTTGAAGTATCAATGTATCTTATATAGGGTTTAGAATGATTTATTTTAATTAAAAAAATAAATAAATGATGTATTTCCCTGTAATTAGATAGTGTGGAGATCTCCTAAATATGCCCCAACACACTATCCTCTTTGGCATTGTATTCATTACTCCAACTACTAGGGTTTTTCATGTGACATCTTTAATATCTTCATGACCGTGGCTTTTAAATAGATCTCAGTCTTTGCTTTAATCCTTTTCATGGTAACCCTTGAGTTCCATAATCCACCTTCAATCTCTTCTAAGAATGTTTTCTTAACTAGACTGCATAGTATGCATATAGAGCAAGTCCTTCATACCTGCCATTGTTCCAAACCACCACTCACTGCCTTGCTTAAAATGTTGCCTCCATAAGCACAATAGCATGTTTTAAAATCATGGTTTCTAGTGATTGACCATTAAGGTCACCACTTTCATCAAGATACAATGAGATTTTTGTCTTCAAACTCAAGGCATTATGCAAGATAACATTGTGAATTGTTTGTTGTGTACGATTTGATTTTATTGCACATTTATTGCTTTGCTAACTTCCTTTAAGACTGGGTATTGCACTCTCAGCTTCAATCTCAAACAACTCACTCACTATCACTTGAAGATTCCTTTCATGAGCATCCTTCTATAAAATCAAACTATGCCCTATAGACTGCCTACTTACTATAGGGGACTCATTGTTTCATGGTATTGTAGATCTTAAGATCCTTCAACCTTATTGACACTACTTCATATTCCACAAGGTATTATTCACTATTCTCCCATCTTTGATGAATCTCAAAACACTGCTCAAACATGCAATCCATTACCTCTATTATACATTAATGGCTAAGAAGAAACATTGAACCTATGATTACCATTGTTACTTCATTTGGACAATCATTCCCTAATTGCATTTTCCTTGTCTAACACTACTAAAAGAATTTGAAAAACCCTTAAGGTCAACAAGGGGGTAAGGAAACTCACTGTTAAAATCTCCACTTTACTATGCAAGGTTTGAGCTTTATTATCTTGTCACTGCTTAGCCTCTTTTTTATTGTCACATCTCAAGTGATTGTCATTCTTCTTACTATAGATTGCATTTACAAATGCCACTAAGCTACATAGTGTGCTTGTTATTGGCTACAATATTTATATTGCAAGATTTTTTTATTAGCTACAATGTCTCAATCTTTCCAGTATTGTAACCTCACTAATCTGCTAAAGTTATTGTTTATGTTTCTACAGAGGCCTAGGGTTTGCACCCTAATCATGCTCTTACCAATGTTTTTGTTGGTATTAAAAAACAACCTTAAATCTTGGGTCAGAAAATTAGTTGTCTTGGAAAGGTTGTGGTATGATCTTGGATTGTATCCTAGAGTGTGTGGGAAGCTTGTGTTTGACCATTAAGGTATGTAAACCTAATCAAGGAAATGTATCCTATATAGCATAGGTCTTGCTTTAATACTTTCTATAATAGTTATTAGTAGATCACATTATTATAGTTTGTGGTAACCTAAGATTGCATTCAAGTATATAACAAACTTGGTTTGTAGTTTAAGCTATACACTTTTAAGTAACATTCATAAGGTTTAGAAAATCTTGATCACTCTCTAGAATAGCCCATTAAACATGGGTTGTGCTTGAATGCACTACATAATTGATATAACACAACCACTTTGCATATCAACCAGAGTTATAGGCTCTTTATTGCAGCAAGAGGTAACCACTCTTGGATCATGCTATTATTGCATTGTAACCTATTAAACTTGAGACAACCTAAATGCACCCAATGATGATTGACACCTACATTATACAACTTGAATTAACTACATTATATGAGTGCCTCCATTTCTATCACAACATAGCCACATTAAACTTGGGTCACACATGAATGCATCATGTATTTGTTATAGCACAACTGTGCCACATGACCAATAGAGTTATGGATCACATAATTACAGTCACAAGAATATGTTCCTTGGTTGTGATCTTATGGTGATTGCACACAACAAAATCTAGACATAAAATTTTTAAAACCCTAAACCTCTAAAAATGAAATCTGATGACATGTTGCTTTAAAATATGATTTTCAAACCTAGAACTATAAATTTGACTTCACAACTGAATTCTACAAAAAGACAATGGCTACCCTCAACCTGGCGATATCTTCTTGAATTTTTTCTGATTTTCCCCAAGAAAATTGTCCTTAGTTCTCCACAAACTGTCTCAAGTAGAGAAAATTCGCAAGTATAACAAAACATTGCCACAATAAATCAACGAACTCACTTTTCTTTATGTCGGCCACAATTTGATTTTTTTCTTATTTTTCATGTTTGTCGAAATTTCGACGAAACTGCTAGTTGAAATTTCAACGAAACCTAGGTTCATCGAAATTTTGATGAACATCGGGGATAAACTTTTAAAATTTTGAAAATTACACATCAAATTTTACAAGCACCCGACAATACATCAAATTATACATATTTCGTTAGAAATTTTCGTCAAATTTTGCAGTCAAATGAGTTAGTGTGTGGTATATGGATTATCCGTCTAGAAATAATATTCAATAAATATTATTAACTTGAAATTAATTGTTGACTAATTCCAATATAGGATTAGGCTTTTAGTTACTGTTTTACCCATCTTATCAAATGTCAAGGCATCATTGTGAGATGATTGAGACATTCTCGGTTGTAAACATTGAATTTCATTGATTTCCATACATAAGTATGTTACCTTGGTGGATTTACATCATCATCCATGATATGTTGAACAATATACAAGTGTATTTGATATATGATGCATAAGTATATGGGTATGTTAATTTACAATGTCTCACATAGTGAGTTGGAATCCATCATGCATGTTGGATATATACTACTAAATCCTTGTGATGGGTCAAGCTTCTCTAGTAGAGTGGAATGGAGAGGCTAATGCTTCATGGTAGGGTGTATATCACCTTAATGATGCTCTCTCTCTTTCTTCCACTTCAAGTTATAGAAGGAAATGGTAGAGGTTCTATAATACAAATGATGATATAGTGTTTATTTTATGTCTTATTTATTTAGATGAGTAAATGAATCTTACTTAATACTTATATTTGTCATTTACAACATGATGTATTTGAATTATTATGAAAGAGAATGGTTGTTATAATGAGTTTTGTTGCATATGTTATTAATTTGATTTCAAAATGTGCATACTAGCAGCTATAACTTATTATGATTTGAGTTTTATACTATGCCAAGGTATTATAAATGGACTTGTGATAATGGTAATAGTCGTAGGATCATTCTATATGTTTTTAAAAAAATGGTCAAGTGTTTAACTCTTTTAGATTGGATTTACATTAGCTTCATGTATTTCATTGATTTCCATACTTAATCAGTGATTAATTAGGTAGTTGTTATAGGAAGAAGGTGTCTCCTAAGATAGAAAAATGAATGATGATTGTGGAATATGAGGATGGGACACATCAAATTTCATAACCTTGTGAAGATCAGCTCCATGCATGCAGTAAGAGACATGCCCGTGATTGTCAAGCCTACAAGCACCATGTTCAGACAATGTTAGATTGGGAAGCAGACAAGAATAAAATTTAAAACCAAAGAGTATTCTACTACTATACCTCTAGAGCTAATTCATATTGATATACATGGACCAACTAGAACAAAGATTCTTTAAGGTGAAAGTTATTTCATGTTACTTATTGATGATTTCTTCAAAATGACATGGGTTACATTTCTAAAAGAAAAATCATAAGCCTTCAGTAGATTTAAGATCTTTAAGTCAATGGTTGAGAATGAAATGAATGCTAGAATCAAGTTTCTAAGATCTAATAGAGGTGGTGAGTTTACATCGAGTAAATTTGAAGAATTATGTGAAGAGCATGGTTATTCTATTGCTAGAACTCCTAAGCATAATGGAGTAGTAGAAAGAAAGAATAGAACTATTCAAGAGATGGCAAGAATAATGTTGAAAGAACCTAAGTTACCTGATTTTTTTTGGAAGGAATTATTTCATATTGTTGCCTATATCCTTAATAGAGGTTAGCTAAGGGTGGATACAACCAAAAATCCCTATGAGATTTGGTATGGGAGATCGGATAATATCAAATATTTCAAAAAAATTGGAAGCAGATGCTTCATCAGGAGAGATGGAGAAGGATTGAGAAAGTTTTATTCAAGATTAGACGAAGGAATATTTCTTGGGTATTCAACTAGATTCAAAGCCTACAAGTGCTATAATAAAGATTGAGGAAGGTGGTTGAAAGTGTAAATGTTAGAGTGGATGAAGACTTTTATCAAAGCACACATAAGCAAGAAGATTGTTGGACTAATGAATCTACTTGCACAAAGGAAGAAGTTTTTGAAAAGGAAAAATATTAGGAGAAAGTCCCCAAGAATCCTACCAAGTATGTTCAAAGGAATAATTTAGAATATTATATCATTGGAGAGAAGAGTTAAGGAGTCCTAACAAGAAGAAGGTTTGTAAAAGAAAATGAAAAGGTGGATTTTTATCATTGTCAAGAATAGAGCCAAAAGCTTTTGTTGATGCCAACAAAGATGAAGGATGGATTCAAGCTATGGAAGAAGAGCATAATTATATTGAAAATAATCATACTTAGGAATTGATTCCAAGGTCTGCAAACAAGAATGTAATCAGAACAAAATGGGTGTTCAGGAACAAACTAAATGAAGATGGAGAAATTGTGAGAAATAAAGTGATATTGGTTTATAAAGGATATTCACAAGTGGAAGGAATTGACTTTGAATAAACAATTGTTCTAGTGGCAAGAATGGAGGCCATCAAAATGTTTCTTGCATTTTCTATTCATAGGAAATTCAAATTTTATTATATGGATGTAAAATATACCTTCTTGAATGGTAAATTAGAAGTATACATATAACAACGTAATGGATTTCAACTATTAGTAGATCCAAAAATGGTTAGAAAACTTAAGAAGGGTCTATATAGTCTTAAGCAAGCCCCCAAGGCTTTTTATACAAGGTTGGATAAGTACCTATGTCAATAAGGATTCAAGAAAGGTACTAAAGATAGTAATTTGTATATTAAAGTAAAGGATGAAAAGATTTTAATTGATGATATACTCTTTGGAGGAAATGACAAAATCTGTAAGAGGTTTGGTAAAGAAATGCAAGAAATAATTTAAAATGTCCATGTTAGGTGAGTTGTCATTCTTTCTTGGAATTCAAATTGTACAGTAAAAAAGGGCATCTTTATCTCTCAAACAAAGTATGTTAAGAAGATTTTGAAGAAGTATGGTATGGAAGATTGTAAACTAGTAAGTACTCTAATGTTAATTGGTTGACATTTGAGTAATGATGTATCACCTAAGGCTAATAAAACTTTGTATAGGTCTATGATTAGAGGCCTATTATACTTAACTACTTCAAGGCCTGATATAATGCAAGTTGTTTGTTTGGTTGCAAGATTTCAAGCTAATACAAAAAAAATGTGTAAAATTTGTCAAGAGGATTTTTAGATATTTGAAGAGCACTACAAACTATGGATTATGGTATCAAAAAGGTAATGAATTTTCTTTAAAATGCATATACTAATGTTGATTAGGCTAGTAGTGTTGATGATAGAAGAAGTAACAACAGTGGAGCTTTCTTTCTAGGAGATAGATTAGTCTCTTGGTTTAGTAATAAGCAGGACTCAATGTCCTTATTAATAGCAAAAGAAGAATATATTGCTATAACATCCAATTGCACTCAAGTGTTGTGGATGAAGAAAATTTTGAAGGAAACCAACGTGGTGTATGATGAGCCCATTCCAATATTGTGTGATGATACAAGTGCCATCAATATTTCAAATAATCTAGATGCAAGCTAAAACAAAGCACATATCTATCAAATATCACTTCTTAACAGAGAAAGTTGCTCATCAGGAAGTGAGATTGGAGTATGTACCTACAAAGGAAAAAATTATAGACATCTTCACAAAGACACTTTCAAAGGATACCTTTGAGTATCTCAGACAAAATCTAGGGTTGTTGCTCCACCTTCTTCTAACTAGATACATAGTTGGTGCATCTGTCCAAGCGGATCAATTCAAGACACATTTTTATCCATGGGTTGATGGAGGCTACCTCTTAGGGGGAGCAGGTAGAAGAATGATAAAGGTTATAAAAATAGGGGGAGGTTGTATTCTTTGAAAAGATCATCTAAAGATCATTGGCCTTTTTCCTTGATTTCAAAGGAGGAGAGATAGAGTAAAGATAGAGAAAGGGGGAGACAATTCATATCTCATTGGTCTTGCTATCAATTCCAAAGGGGGAGATTGTTTCAATTATGTTGTAGGTGTCATTGATGTCAATAGTGTGGAGTTTTTTGTTGCCATTGATATCAAACTATATGGAGGTTGTTGATGATTTTGTTTCTATTGTCAGCAAGGTAGTAGTGTGTAGTTGATTGCATGTGTTGCAATCAATATGATTAAGTACAATATATGAAATTGGATGTCATGAGTTTCTTTCTACTACTCATGAATGTGTATATGATTATGTGGATGTTGTATTCACTGTTTATTATAGTAATTTGTATAGAAGAATCTCTTTCATTCGATGGCTTAGGAATATGCTTAGAAAAAAGATCTAGAGAATTCTCTGCTTTCCTCTGCATCTTAAGATATGGTCCTATGGTTTTAATAGTAGAAAAAATAAAGTATGAAGCATGTATTTTCCAATTTTTAAATTATTTATGTTACCGTATAAGTTTCCTAAGTAAGCAGAGTGGTGACTGTACTGTTGTAGTCATGAAAGGTTTTGAGAAATGCTTTGTATTTCTCCATAGTTTTTGTTGAAGTCTTGCAATTTTGAGGGAGTGTTTATAATATTCATCTATTGTCTTTTCTTGAGTTTCAATTTTTGAAGTGTACTGCAAGTTGAGTTGTCAAATTTATATCTCAAGATTGTGTTGTCTGAGTTTGTGATAGATATTGGTTTTGTATTTGTTTGCATGTGCTAGTAGAAATTTGCATAAAGTTGCAAACAAGGGCATGGCAATATCATTAAATTAATTTGATGCTCATAATGTGATCCATGTGATGTTAATTTTTTTTATCTAATACTACTTGTTGTTTGGAAATGAATATTTCAAGGGTTGAGTGTTTTCTAGGCCACTTAGTGTTCTAAGTTGCTTGCACCAAGTTTTTGTTGCATATGCTAGCATATGGATGTGTGCAAATTTGAAATAGGTCATGCTTATCTCCTAGCTTGGACCACATTTGATTTCCTTTTCCCATAGATATGTTGAAGCTAACTCAAATATTGTTGTTGCACATTTCATGTTCATACATTTCAAGATGGCTGACAAGGAGAAAACTTTTTATGCTCGTAGATGGTATAAATGTAATGTCAAGTGTGTGATCAAAAAGTAAAATTATATAATTTGTGATAAATGCAAATTACTAACAATGGTGCACTAAAAGCAAAGTAATGCGTGCAAATTTTCAAAATAATGTTTATGCATGTTGGAGGTAATGAGACGAAAGTAGAAGAGGTTAAATGATGTGTGGAAGGCACTGAGCGGGCCAAATTGTGTAAGTGTTGGAGGTAGTAAGCCAAAGGAAAAAGTGAAAGTGTGAGTTTTAGAGGTAGTGAGCCAAAGGAAAAAAGGTGTGAAAAGTGTTGAAGGTAGTGAGTTCGAGCTCCTATAGCAAAAGTGTTCTAGTTGTGATTTGTCATCTTATTCTTCAAGGAGTTTTATTTAGAGGTTGTAGCCTCATTTTGTAAGTGAGTAGGGAGTTGTAAACTTCCTTTGGTTAAAGACCTTAAAATTATTGTAACTGTTGATTCATTTGTGAGGCCATATTTGGACAATAGCTCCAAGCAGCTTTTCTCACTGTGATTTTTCCCTTGTTGGGTTTCCACATAACTTCTAGTGTTGTGTTTCTTTTCTTTTACTATTGCATGTGTTAATTTGATTAAAACAGTTATATGTTTTAGTTGATAAGTTGGATAAGTTAAATTGAATTGGTTTTGAGGGATATACCGATTCACCCTCCTCTCACTATATTTGTGTTCTACTAGTTTTCCATAAAGTTTTTGGTGGAGTGTTATTAAGGATGTCTTTTACAAGGGTGGTGTCAAATATTATGGGTAATTCATTACCTTATTGAGTAAGTAGCAAAAAGTATCAATCTCGATTTGTAGCAAGAAGGGCATCTATTGATCTCATGGCATCGACATCCTATTGTACCTTTGCCAAATCCTCGGGTGTTATTTCTTTAACTCTACCAATGTTTGGACTATGATTAGGACTCAATGAGGTGGAGCTTCAAATCTACTTGAAATGAATGTGGGTAACTCTTGATGTGCTCCTTGAAATAGTTCCCTATGTATGGGTGTCTATTGGGATCTTGATGCTCCATTTTCTTCTTAGCTTGTGACCTTATTTTTACAAGAATATAGGAATTTCTAGGATTTGATTCATGTAGATATTTATAGTTTCAGATGATTATTAAGAAAATACCCAAAAATTATCTAGTGTTAGATTAATCATATACTAGCCAACAATTAATTAATCTTTAATTAATTATTAGTGTAATTTATGCTTATACACTTAGCTAAACTTATGAGTGATTTTATGCTTTTATGCTTTTTCTCTTGTAAGTACTTAACCCTCATTCTATTATCTCTCTTCCTTTATTGAGATTTTCTCATCTCTTGCATTCTATAGCTTTTTCTTGTTGAAGAATATAGCAATTATTTGTTTGCAGATCTCTTGCATGGAAGGTGGCTTTATTCATTGTTTAATCTTGTGGCTCAGATTTTTCACAATTCTAACATGGTATCAGAGCGTAGATTTAATGAACCCCTTCTCAATTAATGAGGTTTTTTCTTCAACAAGGGTTACAAGCTTCAAATTTTGATTCTCTATTATTTTTTTTCAATTTTTGGAGGTGGGAATTTTTTAGTTTTATTTTGGCACAAAAAGGACCTAGCCGTTATATTCAAAACTATCGAGAAAGTCATATTTTCCTTTTTTTTTCCTTGATTTGGACTCTTGAGGTAAGATCTATAAGGGTTTGAAGAATTTTTTTTTTTCAAATCCTAAAGGTAGCTGCAATTTTGGAGTAACTTGGGCTAAAAAGAACCTCATGATTGGATTTAGGAGGTCGATTAGATGAATTTTGATTATAAATTTGTCCAATTTCGTTGTCAAGAGCTTCAGAGGAAAAAAAATTGCCTCAAGGGTCATACAGCTCCTGTACGGCCCCTTTGGAACATTAATAAAAATAAATAAATAAATAGCAAAGTGCCCAAGCGCTTAGTGCTTGGCACTAAATATAGCACTCAGTGCTACATATAGCACTGGCGCTATATATAAAGCACTCAATATTAGTGAGATTTTTAATTTTTCTAGCATCTTATATTCTAGCAGCCTTACAAATTTTTCCCAGCAATGCCTAACTTTCCAAGTCAATGTTTTTTGTTGACGTCAACATCTTCTATAGGGTGTTTTTGGAATATTTCATCGATGTTTAAATGGTATATTTTGTTCACTGTATTTTACTCAGCGGTCAATTTTTTTTGGCACTAGAGAATATTCAAGGAATATTTATCGACAACATGCTAACCTCAGCATGATGTAAATAGTACAGACTGTTGGCAAGGGCCCCAAGACCCCTCTTTTGCCCTAAATGAGTTTTTATTTTTTCTTTTGGCCATAACTTGGACGTAGGGTATCATATTTTGGAAAATAAGATATCATCAAAATTTTGGTTCCACCCAATTTCCAGTGGTATGGGTCTCATCACATGTTTCTATTATTAGTGCATTCTATAGCTTGTTGAAGTCAAAGGTGTTGTTTTTAGTCCCGAGCTCATAAATTTTGACTTGTTTCTCCATTTTTCACAATTTTAGTGATGTTGGGATGGTCTTTCACTACTCTTCACAGCCATCCATGCCATTTTTCCAAATTTCTCTCCAAGTACATTTTATTTATTTATTGGTGTTTTTGCACTCTTGTGAATTACTTGGTAGTTTTAGCTCTTGGAAACCTGTTGTTTGCATGGGATGACTCATTTTGGTTGTTCTTTATGTATTTATAGTATTATGTCCTATTTGGGCATTGTAGACATCTTTTTCATGCATATTCTCTTTTGTAGATGCACTAGGATAAAGTGCCATTTTTGGTGTATATTTTTGGAGATTTTGCACATCTTGTTGTTCCTTTTGTACTCGCACTATGATATAAAGTGTCATGGGGGGTTGATATTTTCCTTTATTTTCCATCACACCTTTGTCAAGTGAGTGTCCCTTCCACAACAATATCCTCATTCATGTGTGCATTTTGTTTGCACAACCTTTATATTTGTTGGTACTTTTAGTTGCACATTTAGATGTTCTCCTACATGCACTTCTTGGTTTCACATAGTTTTGGTGTACCTATCATGACTCTCCCTTGTCAAAATTATGATGGGTTTATATTGTTGATGCTTATGCTTCCTTGGTTTCATGTTTGAGTGATCTACGTATAGAGTTCTTGTTCTTATTTACTTTCAAATGTAGCGCACATCAACGACTAGTTACATGCATTTCGATGAGATGGAGCATTTACAATATGGACACTCTTGCATTCTTATTTTATGGAGGTGACCTTCTATTTTCATTTGATTAGTGTTCTTTAGATTATTGGCACCTATTCCATTTGTATCTTTGAGCTCCAGATTTTTTTCCTTTGTTTTCTATCTAATTTGAGTAGTGTTGTTGGGGAAACTCATTCAGTTTATTGTCTTCTTGATATTGATCATCATATATTTTAGAGGAGGTTCTTCATTTCAATAGTCATCATTTAATAGTTGTCTACAACTTCTTCATGTTCCTGACAAGGGAGCAAACCCGAGACACAAAAATAATGCACACAACTAGCAAATTTTATTATTATTCAATAATGAAAATCTTACATGCAGAGGATCCCAAATCCTCGAGCTCTGCAATACATGCAAGCTACAAAAGTTTCAGAAAAATTCCAAAAATTACAGAAAATCCCCTTTTCGCAACATGCAAACTCTTTTCCCCAAAAAGCTATCAAAAAAATTAGAAACTAGCCCATAAATAGCCCCTTTTCAGTTTGGAGCCAAAAACAACATCCGAGTTATGAGTTTTGGCAGTTTGGCGCCAAAATTACAATTTGAAATTCAAATTTAAATTCACATTAAAAAATTAGCACATTTCTAAAATATGCACCAACTTCCGGAAGCCATAACTTTTAATCCGATCGTCGGATCTTCAATGATAATACCTTTTCGGAAAGCTCTTGAAAAGACAATTTTCTACAAAGTAGGGCCTATGACATCTACTTTGGGATTCCCACAAATTTTTGGGCCCATCTGGAACCGTTTAGTGCCTCAAACTGGACTCAAAAGGTTTTTCAAGGCAAAAAGAAGAAACTGGAACTTGAATAACTTTCAAACCGTGAATGATCTAGACCTGATTCTTTCGCCAAACTGCTCCTTTTTCTGTCCTGAACCTTCCCATAAATTTCTATCTTCCCACGCCTTCAAATTCACACCTACTAAAAATAGCAGTTGAGCAAGAAAGGCAAAAAAGCAATTCTGAAAGTTGGAAACTCTTATTCGACGAAAAGGGTATCCAAAAATGAAAAAACATCTACAAAAAGAAAACAATAGGAACATAAATGAAAAAAATATTTTTGGGTGATCCAAGATTGCCCTCACACCATTGGATGCTCCTACATCAGACACCCAGGGTAATTTGAGAAGTGACCCCATCATGTCTCAGATGGTTGAGGAAAACCCAAATGGTCAACCTATGTCTTAGACAACCAGGATGAATCTTCCACAGGCCTTCCTCACCACTTCACCAAATATTCTTCATATTGCCTGTTTCTGGTGCTCCTTCCCACACGGCTATCTAGGATTTCTTCAATCTACTCCTTCTCTAAAGTAGGTGCTGGAATGCCACACTGTTCTATTGTTGGTACTTCCTCTGCGCCACCTTCATGATACTCTATCAAATCAAAAATATTAAACATAGGGGAAATATTGACTCCATCTGGCAACTCTACCTCATATGCATTCCCTGATTCATGCCTCTTCACAATTTTACAGGGACCGAACTTCTTCATCTTCAATTTGTTATAGGTTCTTGCTGGAAAACTTTATTTCCTCAAGTGGACCATCACTTCATCACCAATCTGAAACTCCTTATACCTCCTCTTCTGATCTGCCTTAGCCTTGTACTGCATATTCATCTTGTTAATATGTTCTCTTACCTTCTCATGTATATGCTTGATGTGCTCTGCAAATTCTTCGGCTTCGGCACTTGTCTTCTTCTCTTGGTCCATCTTCCTCAATTCTGGAGCAGTCCTGGGACTACCTCCATACACAATCTAGAATGGTGATCTACCAGTGCTTCTATTGACAAAATTGTTGTAAGAAAATTCTGCCTGGGGTAAGATCAAGTCCCATCCCTTAGGTTTATCTCCTACCAAGCATCTCAATAGGTTACCCAGACTTCTGTTCACAACCTCAGTCTGCCCATCAATTTGTGGATGGTGTGCAGAACTGAACTTCAACTCTGTTTTCAACTTTTTCCACAAGGTCCTCCAAAAGTATCCCACAAACTTGGTATCACGATCTGAGACTATACTCTTTGCCAAACCATGTAGTCTCACCACTTCTCTAAAGAACAAGTCAGCAATGTGGACTGCATCATGGGTCTTCTCGCATTAGATGAAATGTGCCATCTTTAAAAACCTGTCAACTACCACAAATACTGAATCATTCCCTCTCTGTTTCCTTGGCAAACCAAGAACAAAGTCCATACTTATATCCTCCCACGGCCTCTCTGGTACAAGTAAGGGCTAATACAACCCAGTATTATGGCTCACTCCTTTAGCCATCTGACATACCCTACAACTTTGCACAAACTTCTTCACATCCTGTGATAACTAAGACCAATAATAATGCTCACTGATAATGGCAATGGTCTTATTCTGACCAAAATGTCTTGCCATTCCTCCACTGTGCTTCTCCTTTATCAGGTTCTACCTCATGGAACTCCTCAGAATACACAATTGGCTTCCCTTAAACAACATGCCATCCTAGATTATGAAATCCAACCACTTCGTCCTATCAACTGTAATAGGCTCCTTGCAAGCTTTCCAAGCCTCTGCGAAATCAGGATCTTCAGGATACAATGTTTTGAGTTCATTGAACCCAACCACTTCAATCTGCATCTCTGTCAACAATGTTTGCCTCCTACTTAAGGCAAATAACCATCAACCCTGAAGCTTGAAGCTTGACCCCATACCCTCGACCCTCGACACTTGACACTGGACCTTGACCTTGGACCATGAGCTCTGAACCTGGACCCTAGACCCTGGACCTTGAACCATGAACCCTAAACCCTAAACCTTAAACCTTGAGCCTTGAACATTGAACCCTGAACCCCAGACCGTGGACCGTAAAGCCAGACCCTGAACCCTCGACCCTTGATCCCTGACCTTGGACCCTGTAACCTGGACCCTAAACCTTGAACATGGAACCCTGTGCCCTGGACCTTGAACCATGAAGCTGATTGGATGGGACTTCGAGATGGGACCCAATTTTGGAACATGAGTTTTGGATCCAATTTTTGGGACCCATTTTTGGACCCTGAACCCTGATCCCTAAACCTGGACCCATGACCCTTAACTAGTAACCCTAGACCTTGAACCCTGAACCTTGACCCTGCACCCTCAACCCTCGACCCTTGGCCCTTAACCCTGGACCCTATACCCTGAACCCCAAACTTGTACCTTGAACCATGGACCCGAAACCCTAAACCCTAAACCATGAGCCTTGAACATTGAAGCTTGGACCTCGAAACCTGGACCTTAAAGCCAGACCCTAGACCCTGGACCATGAACTTGGAACCTTGTACCCTGGACCTTGAACCATGAAGCTGATCGGATGGGATTCGGGACAAGACCCACTTTCAAAACATGATTTTTGGATCCGATTCGTGGGACCCATGTGTGGACCTTGAACATTGGACCTGGAACCTAGACCCCGAACCCTTAACCCTAAACCTTAGATCCTAGACCTTAAAACCTAAAACTAGGACCCCTGACCCTGAACCCATACCCTAAACCCTTTCAACCTTCACCCTAGACCCTCGACATTGAGCCCTAAACATGGACACTAAACCTTGGACCCCAAACACTTGACCATCGACCTTGAACCCTTAACCCTTAACCTTGGACCCTGAACCTGGACCCTTGGATGCTGAACTGTGAGCATGGACCCTAAACCTTAAACCCATAACCCTGAATCCTGGACCTTGGACCTTGAACCCTGACCCCGAACCCTCCAACGTACACCCTCGACGCTCGACACTCGACCTTGGACCTTGAACCCTGAACCTAGACCCTAGACCCTTAACCCTAGACCCTAGACTATGAACCCTAAACTTGGACCTTGAACCATGAACTCTAAACCCTGAGCCCTGAACATTGAACCCTGAACTCCGAACCTTCGACCCTAAACCCTGGAACCTAAAGCCAAACCCTGAACCTTGGACCCTAGATCCTGAACCATGAACATGGACCCTGAACCCTTGACCCTAGACCTTGGTCCCTCACCTTGGACCCTAAACCTTAAACCCTGGTCCTTGACCTTAGACCTTTAATCCTGAACCTCGACCTTAGACCCTAAATCCTTAACCTTGAACCGTTGACCCTGAACCCTTAAACCTTCAACATTCACCCTCAACCCTCGACCTTGAACCGTGAACCCTAAACACGGACCCTAAAACTTGGACCCCGAACACTTGACCCTCGACCTTGAACCATGATCCCTCAACTTGGACCCTAAACCCTAAACCTCAAACTCTGAACCTGAAGTTGAACCTCGAACCCCAGACCCTTAACCCTTAACCCAAGACCTTGGACCTTGAACCCTACACCCCGAGCCTTGAACATGCAACCTGAATTGTGAACATGGACCCTAAACCCAAAATTTGAACCCTAAACTCCGGACGTGGAACCCCCACCCTAGACCTCGATCCCCAAACATGGACCCTTGACCCTTAACCAATAACCTTCAACCCTGAAGCCTGAAGCCTGACCTGTACCCTCGACCCTCGACACTTGACATTGAACCTTGACCTTGGACCATGAGCTCTGAACCTGGACCCTAGACCCTGGACCTTGAGCCATGAACCCTAAATCCTAAACCTTAAACCTTGAGCCTTGAACATTGAAGCCTAAACCTGAACCGTGGACCGTAAAGCTAGACCCTAAACCCTCGACCCTTGATCCTGGACCTTGGACCCTGTAACCTAGACCCTAAACCTTGAACATTGAACCTTGTGCCCTGGACCTTGAACCATGAAGCTGATCGGATGGGACTTCGAGACGGGACCCAATTTTGGAACATGAGTTTTGGATCCGATTTTTGGGACCCATTTTTGGACCCTGAACCTTGATCCCTAAACCTGGACCCGTGACCCTTAACCAGTAACCCTAGACCTTGAACCCTAAACCTTGACCCCGTACCCTCGACCCTTGGCCCTTAACCCTGGACCCTATACCTTGAACCCCAAACTTGTACCTCGAACCATGGACCTGAAACCCTAAACCCTAAACCATGAACCTTGAACATTGAAGCCTAGACCCCAAAACCTGGACCTTAAAGCCAGACCCTAGACCTTGGACCTTGAACCATGAAGCTGATCAGATGGGATTCGGGACGAGACCCACTTTCAAAACATGAGTTTTGGATCCGATTCGTGGGACCCATGTTTGGACCTTGAACATTGGACCTGGAACCTATACCCCGAACCCTTAACCCTAAACCTTGGATCCTAGACCTTTAAACCCAAAACTAGGACCCCTGACCCTGAACCCATACCCTAATCCCTGATTCTTGAACCCTAAACCCTTTCAACCTTCACCCGAGACCCTCGACATTGAGCCCTAAACATGGACACTAAACCTTGGGCCCCAAACACTTGACCATCGACCTTGAACCCTTAACCCTTAACCTTGGACCCTAAACCTGGACCCTTGGATGCTGAACTGTGAGCATGGACTCTGAATCCTTAACCCTGAACCTTAAACCCATAACCCTGAATCCTGGACCTTGGACCTTGAACCCTAACCCCGAACCCTCCAACCTACACCCTCGACGCTCGACACTTGACCTTGGACCTTGGACCTTGAACCCTGAACCTAGACCCTAGACCCTAATCACTTGACCCTTAACCCTGGACCCTGTACATTGGACCTTGAACCGTGAAGGTGATCAGATGGGACTTCGGGATGTGACCCACTTTTGGAACACAAGTTTTGGATCCCATTTTTGGACCTTGAACCTGGAACCCTGCACCCTAAACCTACACCCTGAACCCTTAACCCTAAACCTTGGATCCTAGACCTTAACACCTAAACATAGGACGCTAGATCCTGAACCCATACCTTAAACCCTGATTCTTGAACCCTAAACCCTACAACCTTCAGCCTAGACATTGAGCCCTAAACATGGACGCTGAACCTTGGACCCCAAACGCTTGACCCTCAACCTTGAACCCTTAACCCTTAACCTTGGACCCTGAACCCTAGACGTGGACCCTTGGACCCTTGGACCCTTGGACCCTGGATCCTAAACCGTGAGTATGGACCCTGAACACTGAACCTGGACTCCTGGACCCTGAACCCTTTCCCCTGGACCTTGAACCCTGAACTTGGACCCCGAACCATGGACCTTGGACCTTGAACCCTCGACCATGAACCCTAAACCTTGGATCTTAGACCTTAAAACCTAAACCCCTTAACCGTCAACATGGGCCCTGACCACTTAACCCTGGACCTTGAACCATAAACTTGGACCCTGAACCCTAAACCTTAAACTTTGAACCCTGAACCCAAACCCTCGACCCTCAACACTGAGCTTGGTCCATGAAACCTAGACCCTGCACCCTTGACCCTTAACCCTTGGCCTTTAACCTTTGACCCTAGACCCTGGACCCTGAACCTGAACTTGGACCTTGAACCATGAACCCTAAACCCCGAGCCTTGAACATTGAAGCCCGAACCCCGAACCCTGGACCCTGAACCGTGAGCATGGACCCTGAACATTGAACCTAGACTCTTGGACCCTGAACCCTTTTCCCTGGACCTTAAACCCTAAATTTGGACCTCGAACCCTGGACCTTAGACCCATAACCTGAATCTTGGACCTTGGACCTTGAACCCTCGACCCCGAACCCTAAACCTTGGATCTTAGACCTTAAAACCTTAACCTAAACCCCTTAACCGTCAACATGGGCCCTGACCCCTTAACCCTTGACCCTGGACCTTGAACCGTGAACTTGGACCCTGAACCCTAAACCTTAAACTCTTAACCTTGAACCCAAACCCTCGACCCTCAACACTGACCTTGGTCCATGAAACCTAGACCCTGCACCCTTGACCCTTAACCCTTGGCCTTTAACCTTTGACCCTAGACCCTAGACCCTGAACCATGAACTTAGACCTTGAACCATGAACCCTAAACCCCGAGCCTTGAACATTGAAGCCTAAACCCCGAACCCTAGACCCTAAAGCTAGACCCTAAACCCTAAACCTTGGACCCCGAACCCTGGACCCTGAACCATGAGCATGGACCCTGAACACTGAACCTAGACTCCTGGACCCTGAACCGTTTTCCCTAGACCATGAACCCTAGACCTTAGACCCATAACCTGAATCCTGGACCTTGGACCTTGAACCCTAAACCTTGGATCTTAGACCTTAAAACCTAAACCTAATCCCCTTAACCATCAACATGGGCCCTGACCCCTTAACCCTTGACCCTAGACCTTGAACCGTGAACTTGGACCTTGAACCCTAAACCTTAAACTTCGAACCCTGAACCCAAACCCTCGACCCTCGACATTGACCTTGGTCCATGAAACCTAGACCCTGCACCCTTGACCCTTAACCCCTGGCCTTTAACCTTTGACCCTGGACCCTAGACCCTGAACCCTGAACTTGGACCTTGAACCATGAACCCTAAACCCCGAGCCTTGAACATTGAAACCCGAAGCCTGAACCCTGGACCCTAAAGCTAGACCCTAAACACTAAACCCTGGACCCCGAAGCCTGGACCCTGAACTGTGAGCATGGACCCTGAACACTTAACCTAGACTCCTAGACCTTGAACCCTTTTCCCTGGACCTTCAACCCTGAACTTGGACCTCGAACCCTAGACCTTAGACCCATAACCTGAATCCTAGACCTTGGACCTTGATCCCTCGACCTTGAACCCTAAACCTTGGATCTTAGACCTTAAAACCTGAACCTAATCCCCTTAACTGTCAACATGGGCCCTGACCCCTTAACCCTTGACCCTGGACCTTGAACCGTGAACTTGGACCCTGAACCCTAAACCTTAAACTCTTAACCCTGAACCCAAACCCTCGACCCTCGACACTGACCTTGGTCCATGAAACCTAGACCCTGCACCCTTGACCATTAACCCTTGGCCTTTAACCTTTGACCCTGGACCCTGGACCCTGAACCCTGAACTTGGACCTTGAACCATGAACCCTAAACCCCGAGCCTTGAACATTGAAGCCCGAACCCCAAACCCTGGACCCTAAAGCTAGACCCTAAACCCTAAACCGTGAGCATGGACCCTAAACACTGAACCTAGACTCTTGGACCCTGAACCCTTTTCCCTGGACCTTGAACCCTGAACTTGGACCCCCGAACCCTGGACCTTCGACCCATAACCTGAATCCTGGACCTTGGACCTTGAACCCTCGACCCTGAACCCTAAACCTTGGATCTTAGACCTTAAAACCTGAACCTAATCCCCTTAACCGTCAACATGGGCCCTGACCCCCTAACCCTTGACCCTGGACCTTGAACCGTGAACTTGGACTGTGAACCCTAAACCTTAAACTCTCAACCCTGAACCTAAACCCTCGACCCTCGACACTGACCTTGGTGCATGAAACCTAGACCCTACACCCTTGACCCTTAACCCTTGGCCTTTAACCTTTGACCCTGGACCTTGGACCCTGAACCCTGAACTTGGACCTTCAACCATGAACACTAAACCCCGAGCCTTGAACATTGAAGCCCGAACTCCGAACCCTGGACCCTAAAGCTAGACCCTAAACCCTAAACCTTGGACCCCGAACCCTAACCCCTCGACCCTTGATCCTGGACCCTGGACTTGGAACCCTGTACCTTGGACCTAGAACCATGAAGTTGATCGGATGGGACTTCGATACGAGACCCACTTTTGGAACATGAGTTTTGGATCTAATTTTTGGGACCCATGTTTGGACCCTGGACACTGGACCTGGAACCCCCACCTTGAACCCTGATCCATAAACCTAGACCCTTGACCTTGAACCTTGGACCCTGAAGCCTAAAGCCTGGACCCTAGACCCTGGACCTTGACCTTGAACCATGTACCCTGAACTTGGACCTTGAACCATGAACCCTACACCCTAAACCATGAGGCTTGGACCTTGAACCCTGAACCATGACCCCAAACCTTCAACCCTACACCTGGACCTTGAACCCTAAACCTTGGATCTTAGACCTTAAAGCGCAAACGTAAACCGAGGACCCTAGACCCTAAAGCCCGATTGTTAGACATTGAACCGTGAACATGGGCCCCGAACCCTTAACCATTGACCCTAGACCTTGAACCTTGAACTTGGACCCTGAACCCAGTACCGTAAACCCGTACCCTGCACCTTGGCCCCTGGACCCTGATCCTAGACCTTGGACCCTAGATCCTCGACCCTGGACTCCGAGACATGACCCAGTTTTGGAACAATATTTTATGATCCATCTTTACTTTTGGAGCCAGTATCCTGGGATGGAACTTCGAGGATAGGACAGGGTCGACAAGACCTGGCGGAATTGGGTCTAATGATAGGGGAAGGGACTATTGGGGGTTGACGTCACATACGAGAATGGATGGGCGGTACGGAATCGCACGAATGGTCATTACGTCATGAATGCTTTCCCCAAGACAGTGTGGCGACAAGTTAATCACGGGTGCGATCATACCAGCGTTAGTGCACCGGATCCCATTAGAACTCCGTAGTTAAATGCACTTGGGCCGGAGTAGTACTAGGATGGGTGACCTCCCGGGAAGTCCCTATGTTGCACCCTTTTTAGTGTTTGGTCGAGTGACCCATTTTTGGGACACATTTTTTGAATCCACTCTTGGGACACATTTTTAGAGTGCATTATTTGGAGCCCACTTTCGATACCCCTATTATCTAAGGTGGCCTAGTCATGGGCCTGGGGTCAACTATCAGGGGCCATGCCTCCGCGCGGCACGAAAACAACGACGAGGTACTCTTATTCCCCCATAAGGGTTATTCAGCGGATTCCCAGGAAACTGTAGGAAATATCCACATTTCCACTTTTGGCTTGGGAAACCATTACCGCACACGGTTCCCCTTCACCTAGCCTTGAGAAGCCATCATAATACCGAGCCCTCGAAGAATATCACATCCTCCCAATATCATGATAACCTTCCTTTGGTTCCACCCACGGACTTGGTTGTGGTCTTTACTTGTCTTGCTGCTCACTTTGGAACCCTGTTTTGGACCCTGTCTTGAACCCCGGTGCAACCCCTGGTGCTCTGGGAACACCCCCGGTGCCCCCTTGGAACAACCTTGTTCTGCACTTTGGTGCAACCCCTAGTTGTTTATGGAACACCCCTGGTGCTCTATTTTGGTCCCTAGTGCGACCCTTGGTGCAAGCCCGGTGCACCCCTCGAACGCCTTGGTGCAGCCCCAGTGCTCCCCTGGAATGGACTAGTGCACCCTTGGTGCGACCCTTGGTGCAACCCCCGGTGCACTTGGAACACCCCTGGTGCCCCCTTGGAACAACCTTGTTCTGCAATTTGGTGAAAACCCTGGTGCACCTCGAACACCCCTAGTGGTCCCCTTGGTACTCTGCTTTGGTCCCTGGTGCAACCCCTGTGCAAGTCCCACTGCACTTGGAACAACCTTGCTCTGCACTTTGGCACAACCTCCAGTGCTCCCCTTGGTACTTTGTTTTGGTCCCTTGTGCGACCCTTGTTGTAACCTTAGTGCTCCCCCTGGACACTGGAACTGGAACTCCGAAGCCAAGATCCAGTGCATGTCCAAATCGTCCAAGTCGCCCGGGACGCCAAAGTCAGCCCTCGTGCTCCCCTTGGACATCAAAATTGGGACTCCGAAGCCAAGATCCAGTGCATGTCCAAGTCGTCCAAGTCATGCACGTCCCCAAGTCGCCCCTGGTGCTCCACTTGCATGCTAGAACTGGAACTCCGAAGCCAAGACCCAGTGCATGTCTGAGTTGTCCAAGTTGCCCAAGTCGCCGAGTTCGCAAAGTCGTCCAAGTTGCCGAAGAGAAGATCCAGGGCATGTCTGAGTCGTCAAAAAATAGGGTCCAAAAATAGGTCCCAAAAATTAGGCTCCAAAAGTGGGTCCCCAAAATCAGGATCCGAAATTGGGTCCCAAAACTCGGCTTCGAAATCGGGTCCCCAAAATCGGGATCCGAAATTGGGTCCCAAAACTCGGCTCTGAAAATCGAGCCCCAAAAGGTGGGACTGCATTGAGTCCCAGAAAAATGGATCCAAAAACAGGTCCCAAAAATTGGCTCTAAAAATGGGTCCCAAAAATTGGGTCCGAAAATCGGGCTCCAAAAATCAGCTCCAAAAATGGGTACCAAAAATCGGGTCCGAAAACTCGACTCCGAAAATCGAGCCCAAAAAAGGAGTCTCCAAAAAATCAGGCTCCAAAAGTGGGTCCCCAAAATCGGGATCCAAAATTGGGTCCCAAAACTCGGCTCCGAAATTGGGTCCCCAAAATCGGGATCTGAAATTGGGTCCCAAAACTCAGCTCCGAAAATCGAGCCCCAAAAGGTGGGACTACATTGAGTCCCAAAAAAATGGCTCCAAAAATAGGTCCCAAAAATTGGCTTCGAAAATGGGTCCCAAAAATTGGCTCCAAAAATCGGGCTCCAAAGATCGGCTCCGAAAATGGGTACCAAAAATTGGGTCCGAGAATCAGGGCTCCAAAAATGGGGGTCCCAAAACTCGACTCCGAAAATCGAGCCCAAAAAAAGAGTCTAAAAAAAAAAGGGACTGCATTGAGATCCAACGCATGTCTGAGTCGTCCATGTCGCCCAAGTCGTCCAAGTCTCACCAAGTCGCCGACATATATATATATATATATATATGTCACCTCTTGAGCTCTGGGGCGGGGACGAGACTGCCAGTACAAGATAGGACGGGTCTTTCGGAATGGGACTCCGTTGGGGGCCTCTCGAATGACACCACCCCCCTATATAAACTATTTGTACAAATCCCAGACATCGGTAGGATGACACCGAAGAATGAACCAGCTCCCCGATTTACAACTTTTGGATCCAAACTTTTGGACCCACTTTTGGGGCCCGATTTTCGGAGTCTGTTTTTGGGGCCCAATTTTCGGAGCCGATTTTGGGGACCCACTTTTGGGGCCCGATTTTTGGGACCTATTTTTGGACCCTACTTTTTGGGACTCGATCCAGTCCCACTTTTTGGGGCTTGGTTTTCAGAGCCGAGTTTGGGGACCCACTTTTGGAGCCCGTTTTCTCATAACCTAGTTTCGGGATCCACTTTTCAAGCCCGTTTTTCGGAGCCGATTTTTGGAACCCATTTTCGGAACCAATTTTTCGAGCCCGATTTTCGGAGCCGATTTTTGGGACCTATTTTTGGAGACTCTTTTTTTGCGCTTGATTTTCGGAGTTGAGTTTTGGGACCCCCATTTTTGGAGCCCAATTCCCGGACCCGATTTTTGGCACCCATTTTCGGAGCCGATTTTTGGGCCCCGATTCAATCCCAAAGCGCGCTCGGGCCGGAGTAGTATTGAGATGGGTGACCTCCCGGGAAGTCTCGGTGTTGCACCCTTTTCTAGTGTTTTGTCGGATGACCCATTTTTGGAGCTGATTTCCGGGACCCACTTTTGGAGCCAATGTTTGGGACCCATTTTTGGAGCTAATCTTTGGGGCTCGATCCAGTCCCACCTTCCGGGGCTCGATTCTCGGAGCCGAGTTTCAGGACCCACTTTTGGAGCCCAATTCTCAAAACTGATTTTTGGGACCCTTTTTAAGAGCCGATTTTTGGAGCCTGATTTTTGGAGCCAATTTTTGGGACCCATTTTCGGAGCCAATCTTTGGAACCCATTTTCAGAGCTGATTTTTGGGACCTATATTTGGAGCCCTTTTTCTAGGACTCGATCCATCCCACCTTTTGGGGCTCGATTTTCGGAGTCGAGTTTTGGGACTCAATTTCGGGGCCTATTTTTGGGACCCGTTTTCCGAGCCGACTTTTGGGACCGATTTTCGAAGCCAATTTTTGGGACCCATTTTCGGAGCCGATCCTTGGGACCCATTTTCAGAGCCGAGTTTTTGGACCCATTTTTCGAGCTGACTTTTGGACCCCGATTTTCAGAGCTGACTTTTGGGCCCCGATTCAATCCCAAAGCACGCTCGGGTCGGAGTAGTACTGGGATGGGTGACCTCCCGGGAAGTCTTAGTGTTGCACCCTTTTCTAGTGTTTTGTCGAATGACCCATTTTTGGAGCTGATTTTCGGGACCCACTTTTGGAGCCCGATTTTTGGAGCCAATCTTTGGGACACATTTTTGGAGCCAATCTTCCGGGGCTCGATCCAGTCCCACCTTCCGGGGCTTGATTCTCGGAGTCGAGTTTCAAGACCCACTTTTGGAGCCCAATTCTCGGAGCCGATTTTTGGGACCCTTTTTCAGAGCCCGATTTTTGGAGCCCGATTTTTGGAGCCAATTTTTGAAACCCATTTTTGGAGCCAATCTTCGGGGACCCATTTTCAGAACTGATTTTGGGGACCTATATTTGGAGCCCTTTTTCTGGGACTCGATCCATCCCACCTTTTGGGGCTCGATTTTTGGAGTCGAGTTTTGGGACCCAATTTGGGGGCAGATTTTTGGGACCCGTTTTCCAAGTCGACTTTTAGGACCGATTTTTAGAGCCAATTTTTGGGACCCATTTTCGGAGCCAATCTTTGGGACCCATTTTCAAAGCCGAGTTTTTGGCACCATTTTCGGAGCCGACTTTTGGACCTCGATTTTTAGAGCCGACTTTTGGGCCCCGATTCAATCCCAAAGCGTGCTCGGGCCAGAGTAGTACTGGGATGGGTGACCTCCCGGGAAGTCTCGGTGTTGCACCCTTTTCTAGTGTTTTGTCGGATGACCCATTTTTGGAGCTGATTTCCGGTGGCTACTTTTGGAGCCTGATTTTCGGAGCCAATCTTTGGGACCCATTTTTGGAGCCAATCTTTGGGACCCATTTTTGGAGACTCTTTTTTGGGGCTCGATCCAGTCCCACCTTCCGGGGCTCGATTCTCGGAGCCGAGTTTCAGGACTCACTTTTGGAGCCTAATTCTCAGAGCCGATTTTTGGGACTCTTTTTCAGAGCCGATTTTTGGAGCCCGGTTTTCGGAGCCAATTTTTGGGACCCATTTTAGGAGCCGATCTTTGGGACCCACTTTCAAAGCCGATTTTTGGGCCCTATATTTGAAGCCCTTTTTCTGGGACTCGATCCATCCCACTTTTGGGGCTCGATTTTCGGAGTCGAGTTTTGAGACCCAATTTCGGGGCTGATTTTTGGGACCCATTTTTAGAACCGAGTTTTTGGACCCATTTTCCGAGCCGACTTTCGGACCCTGATTTTCAGAGCCGACTTTTGGGCCCCGATTTAATCCCAAAGCATGCTCGGGCCGGAGTAGTACTGGGTTGGGTGACCTCCCAGGAATTCCCGGTGTTGCACCCTTTTCTAGTGTTTTGTCGGATGACCCATTTTTTGAGCTGATTTCTGGGACCCACTTTTGGAGCCCGATTTTCAGAGCCAATCTTTGAGACCCATTTTTGGAGCCAATCTTTGGGGCTCGATCCAGTCCCACCTTCTGGGGCTCGATTCTCAGAGTCGAGTTTCAGGACCCACTTTTGGAGCCCAATTCTCAGAGCCGATTTTTGGGACCCTTTTTTAGAGCCTGATTTTTGGAGCTCAATTTTCGGAGCCAATTTTTGGGACCCATTTTCGGAGCCGATCTTTGGGACCCATTTTCGGAGCCGATTTTTGGGACCTATATTTGGAGCCCTTTTTCTGGGATTCGATCCATCCCACCTTTTGGGGCTCGATTTTCCGAGTCGAGTTTTGGGACCCGTTTTCCGAGCCGACTTTTGGGACCAATTTTCAGAGCCAATTTTTGGGACCCATTTTCGAAGCCGATCTTTGGGACCCATTTTTAGAGCCGAGTTTTTGGCACCATTTTCCAAGCCGACTTTTGGACCCTAATTTTTAGAGCAGACTTTTGGGCCCCGATTCAATCCCAAAGCGCGCTCGAACCGGAGTAGTACTGGGATGGGTGACCTCCCAGGAAGTCTCGGTGTTGCACCCTTTCTAGTGTTTTGTCGAATGACCCATTTTTGGAGCTAATTTACGGGGCCCACTTTTGGAGCTCGATTTTCGGAGCCAATCTTTGGGAGCTGTTTTTGGAGCCGATCTTTGGGACCCATTTTTGGACTCTTTTTTTGGGCTCGATCTAGTCCCACTTTCCGTGGCTCGATTCTCGGAGCCGAGTTTCAGGACCCACTTTTGGAGCCCAATTCTCGGAGCCGATGTTCGGGACCCTTTTTTAGAGCCGATTTTTGGAGCCCGATTTTCGGAGCCAATTTTTGGGACCCATGTTCGGAGTCAATATTTGAGACCCATTTTCAGAGCTGGTTTTTGGGACCTATATTTGGAGCCCTTTTTCTGGGACTCGATCCATCCCACCTTTTGGGGCTCGATTTTCAGAGTCGAGTTTTGGGACCCAATTTGGGGGCTGATTTTTGGGACCCGTTTTTCGAGCCGACTTTTGGGACCGATTTTCAGAGCCAATTTTTGGGACCCATTTTTGGAGCCGATCTTTGGGACCCATTTTCAGAGCTGAGTTTTTGGACCCATTTTCCAAGCTGACTTTTGGACCCCGATTTTCAGAGCTGACTTTTGGGACCCGATTCAATCCCAAAGCGCGCTCGGGCCGGAGTAGTACTAGGATGGGTGACCTCCCGGGAAGTCTCGGTGTTGCACCCTTTTCTAGTGTTTTGTCTGATGACCCATTTTTGGAGCTGATTTCCGAGGCCCACTTTTAGAGCCCGATTTTCAGAGCTAATCTTTGGGACCTATTTTTGGAGACTCTTTTTTGGGGCTCGATCCAGTCCCACCTTCTGGGGCTCGATTCTCGGAGCCGAGTTTCAGGGCCCACTTTTGGAGCCCAATTCTCGGAGCTAATTTTTGGGACCCTTTTTTAGAGCCGATTTTTGGAGCCCGATTTTTGGAGCCAATTTTTGGGACCCATTTTCGGAGTCAATCTTTGGGACCCACTTTCAGAGCCGATTTTTGGGACCTATATTTGGAGCCCTTTTTCTGGGACTCGATCCATCCCACTTTTGGTGCTCGATTTTCGGAGTCGAGTTTTGGGACCGAATTTCGGGGCCAATTTTTGGGAGCCGTTTTCCGAGCCGACTTTTGGGACTGATTTTCGGAGCCAATTTTTGGGACCCATTTTCGGAGCCGATCTTTGGGACCCATTTTTAGAGCCGAGTTTTTGGATCCATTTTTCGAGTTGACTTTCGGACCCCGATTTTCAAAGCTGACTTTTGGGCCCCGATTCAATCCCAAAGCGCGCTCGGGCCGGAGTAGTATTGGGATGGGTGACCTCCCGGGAATTCCCGGTGTTGCACCCTTTTCTAGTGTTTTGTCGGATGACCCATTTTTGGAGCTAATTTTCGGGACCCACTTTTGGAGCCCGATTTTCGGAGCCAATCTTTGAGACCCATTTTTGGAGCCAATCTTTGGGGCTCGATCTAGTCCCACCTTCCAGGGCTCGATTCTCGGAGCCGAGTTTCAGAACCCACTTTTGGAGCCCAATTCTCGGAGCCGATTTTTGGGACCCTTTTTAGAGCCTGATTTTTGGAGCCCGATTTTTGGAGCCAATTTTTGGGACCCATTTTTGGAGCCAATCTTTGGGACCCATTTTCAGAGCCGATTTTTGGGACCTATATTTGGAGCCTTTTTTTTGGGACTCGATCCATCCCACCTTTTGGGGCTCGATTTT